>BQNB010197715.1:0-11192 GCA_026074375.1 Tanacetum coccineum | reverse complement strand
TTGGTTTATTATTAACGTGAAGTATAAACGTGTTCTCCGTGTATTAACGTGTGTGCCCCCAATAGGCTCACTTATATTCGTAACGTATTCGTGCTTTCGACTACCATAATCCAACAAAAAGTGATGGCTCTAAAAAGTCTATTCGTAAAATGATTATTAGTAGATCATCTTCAAATAGCTTACTCAAACTCATTGATCTTGAACAAGTTAAAGCCTTCTGTGATCCTCTCTATGGGGTC
This sequence comes from Tanacetum coccineum, assembly GCA_026074375.1. NCBI lineage: Eukaryota > Viridiplantae > Streptophyta > Magnoliopsida > Asterales > Asteraceae > Tanacetum > Tanacetum coccineum. Next base: position 10,953 of record BQNB010197715.1, on the reverse strand, counting down.
AAATGTCATTGATAGTTCAGTTGTTTGCAACATCGTAATATTTTCAAGACTGGATTGATTAGAATCCTCTACTTCATTTTCATATCTGCAATTTAGGACCATATGCTTCATTGTTAGCATAGAAAACTCACATTAAAAAATAAAGCAACTTAACTATAGTTATCAGAAAAATGCTATATCCCAAAAATGTGTTGAGATATACGAGTACATCACCTTGGTATTTCATTTGGCACAGACACTTGTTCAGTCGAGTATATTTACATATTGAAGTGCTCTTATTGTGCCTGCAATCTTTGTATGTATACAAGCAAAAGAACCCGCGCGTTGCGGCGGGGCTAATTTTTTCCCGAATAATATTTTTTTTACGTTTCGGGGGGTTTTTTTTGGGCTATGCGTTATGGCGGGGCTAATTTTTAATATTTTCTTTTTTTGTATGATTCGGGGAAAAAAAATTTGCGTTGGGACGGGCTAATTTTTTCCCGAATATTTTCTTTTTTTGGGACGGTTCGATATCTTTTTTTGTGGGCCGATGAATGTAAAAAAATTGTGAACAATAAAAACTTGACGTGTTTTTTTTGTTAATTTTTTTACGGGATTTTTTTTGTAAGAAAATCGTAAATAGTTAAAAGTTGAGGGACCGTTTTGTATTTTTTTTTACTTTGGGCCACATTTTAGGCTATTTTTGGGGGTTTTTTTACTTTGGTGGGCCAGATTTAGGCTATTTTTTTTGGGTTTTTTTTTTGTTGCTAATTTTTTCCCGGAAATATTCACTTTTTTTTTTACGATTCGGGAACAAAAATTTGTTTGAGACGGGTTTAAATTTTTTTCCCCGAATATTTTTCTTTTTTATTGGGACGGTTCGAATAACTTTTTTGTGGGCCGATGAAATGTAAAAAATGTGTGAACAAGAATGAACTTGACAGGATTTTTTTTTGAGTTAATTTTTTTACGGGATTATTTTTTGTAAGAAAATCGAAAATAGTTAAAAAGTTGAAGGGAAACCGTTTTTAGTATTTTTTTTACTTTGGCCACATTTTTCTCGAATTTTAGGATAGTTTGTCGACAAATGTGTATATTTGTAAAAAAAATAAAATTATATGGCTTATGTGTTGGACCTCATGTTTAAAGTGTTTTTTTTTTTTTTTTTGCTATATGGGTTTTTTTTTAATATAATGGGTTGTACGTTTGTGACCATATCGGTTATTTTAAAGTTATTAGGTATCGAAGATGTTTCCGCGGGTATTTTTTTTATCTGAATAAATCAGAACTTTTGTAATATTTTTTTTTAACTCCTACTTTGTGCATATAAATAAAAAAAAAAAAAAAAAAAACCACAACAATTGGGCTGGCCCAAAATGGGGCAGCCCGTTACTGTAGCAACCCAAAATCAAAACGACGGCGTATCCTTCAACAAATGTGTATATTTATAATTTGATGATTTAGGGAAAGCGAAAAAACTTAGCATGTGTTAATTTGCAGTACTTCGTATACGAGAACATATGTAAATTAAACATGCTTAAAACATAATTAGATAATTTTTGCCATATGATTGAATACTTGTACATCTGGACGCTTAACACATGTAAGTTTATTGTTACGTTTCTAATTTTTACATGATATTTCTTGTTAAACATAATATAATGAAACCATGCAAATTAAATACCTCAATTTAAGGAGAATATCTCTTTACAGAAAATGGAACACATGAAATTTTGAGAAAATAGGATGGTATATATAGGGTTTTATAACGTAAAGCCGAAAGTAATTTCCTAGTTAAGAAATACATTTTGTTTACGTGTTTTGCATTATTGTGCAGTCATGATTCATGAATGTATTTTATGGGTTTTTTAAGTCATCGCTTATGTGTGAGCATAAGCTGTTAGCCAAAGTTAAATTTTCTTTAATTAATTGTGATAATACCCAAATTTATGCCTTATAAGTACATTACTCAATACTTACTATAATTGGAATATAATAATTTATTTAAAAAAATATTAAGATAATTAATAATATTAGTTACCAGAAAAAAGATATGTATCTGATGTATTGAATATTTTGATATTTAAATAATAATTTCTTAAGAGAACATGTTTTAGGTAATAATTTATGGTAATTGAATACATAATCATATAACACTTAGGAGATAACCCTGCTTGTTGACTTCTAATTATAAAAAAGGTTAATTCACCTCAATAAATCACACACAACATACAAAAAATACTATCTATCACTAAAATGAGAAGTAAAATAGAAAGACACCATTCTAAACCCATTTCGATCGTTCATGGTACCGTGCATCTCTCGTATCAAATAAGTTTTAATGTTATGCTTAATCTTATTTGATCGTTCATATTATGATTAGATGTTTCTTGAGATAATCAATCAACATAATCATCATATCATACTCTGGTGTGCGGTGATATAAAGGAATGTTTTCATAACGCGAGTCGTTCTAATTTTACAAAATAAATAATTGACATTTCATATGGCCAAAACAACCCGTCTCGTAAACAAACTTTCAAAAACACATGTCTTCGATCTTAAAAAGTTTTCTAAGACGTATTCAACATTCTCTTTCCTATTAGTATTTACTTAACTTTTAAAACTTGCTCACCATAACACAAGAAGAGTTCCAAATAATGGAAGTTGACTATGATATCAAAGCAACAATCGACATATAACGATTGTCTTCCAACCAGGTCCAATTTGATTAGGAGAGGAGTTACTTTGGATTCAGTTGCTTGTCCGATTTGTCTTTCAGATGAGGAAAGTGTTCCTCATATCTTCTTTCGGTGTAATCTGGCCCAGGAGGTTCTTCGTCGTGTATGTCGTTGGTGGAACTTAGATTGGCATTGTTGGTCTTCGTTTTCGGAGTGGAATACTTGGTTCTTATCTATTCGGCTCCCCATCAAAGTTAAAAGTTTATTGGAAGGAGTGTTTTATGTGGCTTGGTGGTCGATTTGGGGGATGCGGAATCAAGCTATTTTTGACACTTCTCCTCCTACTCGTTCAGTGATTTTCGACGACATTTTTCCCCATTCTATCAATGTTGTAATAAAACAATGTAATAGGGTTATTCTAAACGATTGCTAAAAATCCTTTTTTTTATTTCTTTGAAAAATGTTCCTTTCAATCTAGCGCCATGCTAGTTATAAAATTCGCCGTTCAAAAAAAAAAAACAAACAACATATAACTAAGGTTATAAATCAAGCTGAAAATGAAATCCACACTAGACTTTGTCAAATCGTGTCTTGTTTTGCCACATTCCGTTTGAGCCACCTTGTTTGACGACAATGCAAGTATAAGCTTAATATTTAGTCTTTTATCATGTTGTGATTAGCTTGCATGCATACAAAAGAAGCACAATATGATTTGAACAAAGTCTAAGTTCTCTTTCATTTCCATTTCCGTAACCAATTTCCAACACGTTTTTACATCTCCTTGTATTTGGTTAATAATAATGAATGAACATAGGACCAACATGATCTATGAGGTGGTTCGCTTAAAACTTATGACACTATGGTATAAACCATCATCATGGATGAAGATGAAGACAACGTGGAAGATAGCAAAATGAAATGTACGTGTTATGTTTATCACAACATACGCTTACCCGTGTGTTCGGTGGGAAAAAACATTTATTTTGTAAGTATGAAATATATCATTTTGTAAGTACCAATAAAGTTGAAATAATAGTTTCTATTTTTTCTTTGATAAAAAATATAATAACAAAAAAGAAAAATGATGCAAATGAGTATATAGAGTTAAACGAGTTTATATTGTTAATTAGTTATATTACGAAACGTTAACGGGTGACAAAATAAAAAGTAAGGAGTAATGATATACATAGTTTATATAGTTTATGGGTTAAAATGTTCTAATAATAAAGTTAAAAGGATGTTAAATGATAAAGGTTAAAAATATACAATCCTCAAAGTGAATTTCTATCCTTTAATGCTCCTCCATCTCAAATTTATTGTTCACAATTTTTTTCTCAAATTAAGTTATTCACTTTTAAAGATTAATAAATATTTGAGAATCAAATTTTTTTCCATAATACCTTAATACTAAAGTTATCATTACCAAGGTTATCAATCCGATAAGACGTGTGTGGCGGAATGGTCTAAGCCCTCACAAACAAGCGATTACATGGCGAGTCCATCCTGGCGTATTGTTAAATTTAAAGCGTGATCCTTAAAAAAAAAAAGCGCACTAAAATATGAAAATATTCATATATTTATGTATTCATATCATATTTCAAATATATTGAGTTTACAAAAAGTGTCATACATAAGAACAAAAAAGTCAAGAACTAACCTTTGCATGTAGATCTTCTTTCAGTTATCATATATAAAATATAACGATATATATATCAAAATAGATTCAAAAAAAGAAAGCCTCTACGCATCACGTTTTATCGCGTCTTATCACGTTTTTTCACTCCTCGTCTCACGTCAAGCCTTAAGCTCAAGCCTTGGTCTATTGCGTGGCTTGAAGGTCAAGCCTCGCGCCTTTGTGAGGCCTTTGCGCGCCTTTTAAAACCATGATCATTACAAACTTTTAAAAATTATAAATTAATTAGTTAAGAGTAAAATTATCATTCTGCAAAATATAAAAAGAAAAAGTTAAAATGATAATGTTTTTTTTGAACGAGCTGTTTTTAGTCAGTGATAAATTATTTTAAAATAAAATGAATACTTGTTAATTATATTGTTGATAAGCAGCTGCTTTTAAATGTAGTTATCTCTTTCATTTCATCTATTCCGACCAATAAACTACACTTTCTTTAGACATCCTCATTAAACTTTTTCAGTAAACCTTGAGCATGCGACACCTGTCTTATTTTTTCTTTTTGTAAGAATTTTTTATTGATAAATCATGTTTCAACATTTCAGAAAACCTTGAGCATGCGACACCTGTCTTATTTTTTCTTTTTTAAGAATTTTTTATTGATAAATCATGTTTCAACATTTAAGCATTTGGTATGTTGTTAATGACATTTATTGAGTTTTGTCAATGAAGAAATTAAAAGAAAATGACAAGGCATCTCATTCTTTGAAATACTTTCCTATATTAATGGCATTTCTGGTGTATTCATAACATATAATTATAGATGCTTTTATGGATTTGTTTGGAGTCACATTTACGTAAGAAACTAAATATTTTTAGGTAGTGTAGATTAGCAGAATTAATTGTTAATTTCTTTATTAATGTAACGTATTTACCTTTTGCAAGAACGTAACAATAAAAGGTTTACACTTTAGCAAAATACATGATTACCATAAACATGTATTTTATTATGGTCATATCTATTTTAACTAACAAACTGCACTTTTTGAGACACCCTCGTCAATTTGAATGCTTATAGTTGTTTATATTTATTAAAAGCTGTTTTATAAGGAAAATACTGTCGTAAATACCTAAAACTCGGCAGAAATACTTAAAATTTGCCGAAAATGTCAATCCGATTAATCACCGATTACAAGCTACAAGGGGGTCTACCGCCTGACTACGAGTTCACGATTTTTGCATCCTTGATGATTACTTATAATCTCGAAATAGGTATACGTTCTTGCATTCCTGTTACTTGCATTGTTATACTAAAATATGAAAGAAAAAACAAAACATGAAACTATAAATAATAAGCCTCAATTGCCTAATAACCAATTAACAAGCAACGATCAAAATTTTGGGTTACGCCTCACATCTAAGAGACAAGATGTAAGAAGGCGTGTTTTGTACGGTGGCAACATCTTCAATGGCATATGGGGATGCTTCACAGTTTGGCGATATGCAGATAGGTAAGTGGCAAAAATTCACACGACAATGCACTACTAGAAGTTCATATTGTTGGAATATGTCCATCGTAAATAATATATGTCCGAATTATTTATTCGAGCTTAAGGGGACGCACACGTTAATACGTAAACAATGTTTAATTAGTGTTTTTAGAAAATCAATACCCTAAAGATCCCTTTCAGCTCTCCTTTGGCATTCGACGACTACAACCCAAGTAAGGGTTTCAGTTTGGTTTTTGTGCCGTGCGATCGAAGGAAGAAACCACAAGGGTTTCGTTTTTGTTTTCCTTGTGTCGTGCGATTCGTCCAAACAACCTAAGGGTTTTAGTTTGGAGATCAAAACACTTCCAAGGTGGTTTAATCGTTGTGTTGATTGATTCAAGAATGGTAGTAATTGTTTACTAATCACTACTAGTACTAGCATACTTCATTGTTTGCTAAGAACGTATTATGTGTGTTAACTTAGAGAGATCTTGCTTTAGATCTTGGAGGATTTTCGCGTGTGACGTTATACACACGCGTATATAGAAGACGGTGTTAACAGTTACCTTAAGCGGTGTATCATTTCGTGCTAAAAGGTATACATCTTCTATCCTTGTTAATTAATGTGTTATACATGTGATCTTTAATTCCGTTGCGTACTCGTGCTAATTAATCGGTTAATTAGATCGTAAAACCCAACAGTGGCATCATAAGCCATCGTGTAGAATCTTTAATTACAAAGAATAAAATTGGACAAATTAGGGTTTCGTGATTAATTTTAATGCCCCGGTGGGCGTTTTTTGTTAAAAAGATTTGATCTTGATGGTTAATAAAATTAATTAGACGAGATCTAGGTTGTATGCAATTTTATATAAAACTTGATGTATTAATTGTTAATTGTTTTAAGTTTTTGTTAATTGTTAATGGAGATCCATGATAAAATCATGCAAATTTATCATGGATTAATATTAAATATTTAAATCTTGTTAATTTGTTAAAAAGATTTGGTTTAAATATGATCAAGATTCGCATAATTTTAAATATTTTTTTTAATTGGTAAGATCCATGATTCAAGAATTCGAGAAGACCCTTATTATTGAATTAATGAGGCCTAAAATAGTTAAAATATTTATGTGAATAAATACATTGTTTAATTATTAGATAATTAGGATCATATTTAATGTTTGCATGCCTTAATTGTTAAGTGTGTTTAAATAAATGTTATTTAGTTTAGTTGATGTTTATATGTTCTATTTTAAGTTCTTGACTTGTGAGAAAAATAAAGGGTTTTTCGGAAAACAAACATAAACATGACTAATGATTATCGAAATAAGATTTATTATGGACTATCTAACGCAAAAAGTCAAAAGTAGATTTGGCTTACATCTGATATAAAATCTTCCATGACTAGACTAGCATTTTATAGTTTGTAATGTATTCTTTAAATTAAAGTTTTAATTTTTATCAATGACGTAATTTGCAAAAGTACTATATAGTTGCAAGGACAAGGTTCGGGGAGACTCATCAAGACTTCGGTCTTGTAGACACTGGTATGTGCTTAATTACACATACCTTTTACCTTTAAAAACGAGCTAAAATAACCAAAAACGGACTTAAAATGCCAAATATACGCTTTTTTAATCATTCTTTAATCTTTTCCCGCGATAAAAAGCAAATCTTTATATTTAAAGATACGTTGAATCATCAATTTTAAGGTCTCACTATTTATGTATAAGATACGATGATAATAGGTGATACCGTAATAATAACTTAATTGAGTAAAAGTTTTTTACTAAAATCAAATGATACGAAGATGTATGCATGATCGAAAATACTAATTCTTGAACTTTTATGTTTTTGTAGATGGCACTACCTGTTCAAAACATAAACCATTCGGCTTTCAGGCCATTAGTTAAGTCATTTTTTGTTTGGTCATAAGTTGGTTAGAGAAAAGTAATTAGTTCAGTTTTAGGCATACACTAATAGTAGGTTACGATTCAAAAGAAAGAGAGATTCAAGCCAATCGACCGTCCCGCGAAATAAGTCAGACTTCAAAAGTCCAATGGAAATAGAATAGGTGCCAGTATAAACGAAGAAATTTCGAACAGTGTATTATAGTCGACGGGCCTCTAGCGAGCCTCCTGGACTGAACCTACCTTCTTAATAGGTTATAACTATCAAGAAAGTAGGAATGGCAGAGAAAGAGATGCACTTTCTTGAGTTACAAACAAGGAACTCCATTCTGTTGACTCTACCAGATAGAATAGAACCCTTATTTTTTCATAGTCTAGTCAAAAGAAGAGTTTGATCCTGCAGGTTGGGCCCAGGGTAAGAGACTGGCTGAAGTAGAATTACAGGAGCTAGAAGATGTTTGAAAAAGAAAAACTTTCTGGTAATAATTTCAATGACTGGTTTGCTCGACTTAAGTTAGTCTTGAGAGTCGAGAAGAAAATACATGTCATTGAACAGCCTTTACCTCCTGCTCCTGAGCCTGTTGCTGAACCAGATATTGTGGCTCAGTTGACAACCCTATATGATGCTCATACTGAGATTGCTTGTCTTATGCTAGGGAATATGACCCCTGAACTACATAGACAGTTTGAATTGTACCATCCGTTTGACATGATTCATGAGCTTAGATCTATGTTTGAGAAATGAGCAGGAGTGGAGAAGTTTGACTTAATCCAATCTTTCCATGCTTGCAAACAAAAGAAGGGTAAACCGGTTGCTGACTATGTCCTTAAGATGAAAGGATATGTGGAGAAACTGGAACGACTTGGTTATGTACTACCACAAGATATCACAGTTGGCTTAGTTCTTAATTATAACAACCCAGAATTTTCATCAAATACAAAATCAACCTATTTTACTATGATCACAATTATACGGGGAAATTTTTCGCTTTATTACATTACTTGCATTGTCAATATCTCATTATGCAAGGTAACTTGCATAACTAAAGTAGACAAGCTCACGCAACCTACCTATGGCAATCCTGTCTTCATATATGTCAAGCAAACATCATAACATGTCAAGTCAATATCATCATATCCTTTTTACAAAGTACATTATTCCTATAATGTACCATTCGCAACATTATATCAAAACGGGCTTTAAACCGTTATCGTATACCTCTAAACCCTAAATTCCATGAAGGGTTAATATCTAAAGTGAATGTACAAGCTACTAAAGCATATATACAAGTAATATAACATCTCATTTGAAATATAAACTCCCTCCAAGTCAAGTACAAGTTTTCAAAGCACAATGTACAAGTCATTAAGCATGACATCTAAAATAGCCGTTTTACCTCCGTTTTCATTCTAATTTCTTCACCATCACTTGTGTACAAGCTACTACACTCAATATACAATGTGTAAACCCTAATTATTCTATTCATAAGCTTTCATACACATTTTTACACTCAAAACCCTAATTCAAAAGTCAGAAACCCTAACCCGAGCAAAATACTAAACCATGACCCGTTTCTTCGTTTTTATCCATTGTAAACCTAAACCAATACTCAAATAAGTTGTAATAACTTAATTTACAACATTCTCAATCATATACAATCATCATTTCATCATTTTACTTCAACTATATGCAAATTGAATCCGAGAAACCCTAAACGTACCTAAATGGATCATTCAACTCGTTTACTCGTTTTTAACCATTTCAATCTTGAACAACTAATCAAATACCATTGTAAACTCATAAAATGAGTTTACAAATCATTATCTATCATTAACTTGGCAATGTGCAAGAAATTAAAGCCTAGAAAACCCTAACGAATCCAATATAAACCTGAATCCAATCCGCGACTTATTTATTTCATTTCGACCCATTTTAACTTAAACCAATGATCAATACTCATTGATAATCCATTATACAATGCCTAAGATCAATATTCTATCAACATTGATCCATTATACACGAATTATAAGCCAAGAAAGCTAAAGAAACCGTAAACGAGCCCTATGTGAACCCGCGACCTTATTTATTCAATTTTGACCCGTTTTAAACCAAACCACTTGCTAAATTATATAGAATGTGGGGATGGAGTGGGAGGGGTTCCAACCCTTTAAAAAAAAAAAACCCAAACCAATTGCAAACTTTGCTTAATAAACGTTAAATTCAGACCTTAGAACATAATATCAACCATCCTATAATCATTATACACGAAATGCAATGCCAAGAAAACTTGTGAAAACCCTTGTCAAGCTCAAAACTACTAACTGACGCCCCACCCTTTATTTTGCCTTCTTTGACACCAATTAAAAGACCCATCATGTGCAAAGAAATACTTTTTTTTATTACATAAACTCCTTCTAGAAACCCTTAAGCAGCTTACCCACCTGCTTAGACCTTTCCATGGCCAAAATCAAAGCCACATGAGTCTCTTTTTAACCATAACAGCCGCGGCAGCCATATATGGTGTCCACACCATCATTCTAGCTTCCTAGCCTTCACAACTCATTCTATAGCTTCAACACATCTTACACTAGGCCTCCTATGTGTCACACATCAGATCTTATGAGTTACTTAACCTCTTTGGTCTCAAACTAGTATAAATAGGGACCTTATGTCTTCATTCCAATTTGCACAAAACTTCCTATTCTATAACCCAAGTGAGCAACCTTTCTCTGCTCCTTATGATCCTAGCATCATCTAGGAAGATCAAGAAGCAAAGATTTGAAGATTTGAAGCCCCGGGAACAAGATACAAGGCGTACGAGTTGAAATACTACCCGAAACGACCCATTTCCACAATTTTTGCTCCTTGAAGCTCAAACTCAGGTTCTAGATATTCTACTTCTGCTTCTACACTCTTATAATGTTCATATGATCCTAAATATACTCTTGTTAAAGTTTCATAACTCAATTCATGCTCATTTTCCATTTTGATCCAAAACCATACACCCGAAACCCTAATTTGCGTTTTTCTTAAAACTAAATGTTATAATAGTTAAATATTGTTATAATCTATCTTAGCATGCTTAAATAATGTTAAAATAAGCACTTTAATTATTAATGAAGGAATTTGAACTTAAAACTCGTGCGTTTACGTTTTGAAACCTTAATTTGACCCATTTTGCTTCCTAGTTTAACGAATCGTTATTTTAAACTTGCGTTGCGTTAAATCTTCATATTTTAGTTTATTATAACTTATAAAT
>BQNB010197711.1:0-11192 GCA_026074375.1 Tanacetum coccineum | reverse complement strand
GTCTAACTTAAGGACTCGTTAATAAACAAAAGTGCTTATCGGGAGAAAACATTTCCTTTATTTAATGAAATTTCCTTTTTGCATTAGTTGGTTTGCATGTTTCTTACTTTGTTTTGCAGAATCCAGAAGCTATGAGACATTTGTCGAGACCAGCTCGACTCATAATCATGTGGTAACCTTGCTGAATCAACAACAATTACGACGTAACAACTTTAGTTTACGCCATAACCACTGCAGTTATAACGTAAACCATTTCATGGTTACGCCGTAACATCTTAAAACTTAAAATTGTTTACCACTTGATTACGATGTAACCCATTTCACGGTTATGTCGTAACCTCCTTCTGAATCCTTAAAAATTTAAGTTTTAAACATGTCTAAACTTATATACGTAAATGGACTTTGTGGGTATGTTCTCTAGAAGCCCTCAAGAGAATAAACTCGCCCAGTTGGGCCACCAAATGGTTTAAAAGGCTTGTTGCATATGCTAAATGCAACCGTGATTCATACGAAAGTGAGTTAGGTTTATATTTCATGTACACTTCGTAATTCTTGTAGAATGTTTTATGCTTTGGTTTGTCTCTGTGATCACAGGGGATAAAGAGCTTGCGAGAAGACGGAAATAATCTAAAGATTTTCGTTAAGTTTCAAATCTTGAAGCAATGCTCAGGGAGTTTCTTGTCTTAATTCTACTCTTTCCTTTTTATTTCATTTCCTTAATGTAAAATAGGGACATTGTACAAATCAAGTAGGGGGATGGGAGTAGAATTAATACTTGACGTATGTTTTGCCTTCGATTTTTCTAGTTTTCTTTGAAAATTCTGCCAATTTTAAAATTTTTGACAAATTTTTCTTAAATAACTAGAATTAATCTTTGCCGAATGCACATTACCCTTTATTATTACTTGGTGAGATTTAAGCCTAATATTCTGTTTCCATCATATTACTCAAAAATCCACCAAAATATTGAGTGTGCCGGTAGTATTGTAGACTTTAGAACTTGGCATGTACATCATTTCGAGACCTAATTGATTAGCAAGAATAGATAGTTCAAGAAGGCAACACTTAGAAAATCACCCAAAAAGCCAATATGTATGTGTTTATCGACTTGTTCTGACTTGTCGACCTCCCGTGATAAACCCTTTTGTTGCACTCATTATTAGTGCAAGATACCCCTAGATCACCCATGTTGAGCCAATCTATGTTTTCACCCTACTCTATATGTTTCGTTACACCATTTCACCTTAGCCTACCATGTAGTCTTTATTTTCTTTGTGTTGAAATCTCTGGCTACTTAAGTCCATGGTTCGGGGGAATGGGAACGAAAAATTTATTTGCATTGTAGCAAGACCAATCATTTATGATCTATTAAGATCTCCCTATATCACCACTTTTGACATTGTTTATCTCAAGTGGGGGGATGTGCTAATCAATTAGTAAAGACCCGGACAGTGGACTACTAGTATATAAAGAGTCGTTAAGCAGTAAGTGGGTAAAGTCTCTATGAGCTAGGGTTTAACAAGATCACCATTGCCTTAATCCCTAAGATAGATTATAATCAACAAATAACGATGCTTAATGCAGATGCGTTTAATTGTGATTGAATTCTACGTGTCTAGGTCTTAGGAAGAAGTAACGCCTAAGTCTTAAGAATGATATGCTACTTCGAGATAAGTAATCCTTGCACTAATAAACAAACCAACATTCTGATTGGATTAATAATGGTTTCATAAAATTTTCTTATATTTGGCTAGACCGCTCTTTTATCTTCTGTTGATTTGCTTGCGTGGGTTAAAGTGTCTTGAGTTAATTTTAGTCACCACAAAACCTGTGCCAGTCTCTAAGGCTGAAAACCCCCCTTTTTTCATTAGAATTAGGATTAACATAGGTTTAGCATAGATTAAACTAACTTATATTAGCAAAACCAAAGTATTAATAAATTGAAAGATTTAAGTTCGCTCTTAGTGATCGACACCCTACTTACCATGAAACTCCTATCGATCTGGTACACTGCCCGTTAAAGTGTTGTTTTTGGTTAAGTCGGCAAAATATAAATTTAAAACTTGAAACACAAATCACAACCCTAACTACAACACATCAAGTTTTTGGCGCCGTTGCCGGGGAGTGAGAATTAATCTTGATTTTTATTTGATATTTTGGTTTGTTAGCATTAGTGATAACATTAAATATTTAATACTTTTTGGTGTCAAAATGCCCCCTAAAATACCTGCAAATGTCTCACTAACACTCAAAAACAAGATATTTTCTATTGTTTTGTAGTTTTCAGGTGAAATGTAAGAAAGTGACAAGAAACAAGGGGAAAATGACTTAAAGTATAAATTTTAAAGAATGTTACGGCGTAACACCAAAAAAGGTTACGCCGTAACATAAATTAAGCAAGTACGAAGATCAAGGAAGAATTTACGGCGTAACACTATATCTAGTTACGCCGTAACCCTATATTTGGAAGGAAATCTCGTCAAAGTTATAGTTACGGCGTAACACCTTATCTAGTTATGCTGTAACCATAAAAATCCACAAATATGGAATGAAGATGAAGATCACGTACTTATGGACATTATTTGAAGGTTACGGCGTAACACCATATCTGGTTACGCCGTAATAGTTGCTTAATTATGGAATGTCGTGTATAAAGGTTACGGCGTAACACCTTTATTAGTTATGCCGTAACACGTTTAATACTTATAAATATAAGCCTCATTCAAGCTATTCCGACATCACTTCCTCTACAGCCAATTGGAGAGGCGATAAAGGCTTCTAACCTTCAAAGAATTCCACCTGGAGTCAAAGGGAGATCACACTTTATTTACTTTTTGTATTTAATCATTCAAATACGAATACTGTAAGAATTATGAGCTTTTAATCTATGATTACTTCTATTTCTTGCTGTGTTTCCGTTACCATGAGCGGCTGAGTAATTAAAGTGCTAGTCTAGTTATGTAATTACTTTTGTTATGATTGTTTCCTGTTAGATTATGGTTTCATTAGATATTCCTTGACTATCTTGTAACCTTGGGCTTTGGTAGTACGGGTGGTTGGACCTAGCTTGCCCCATAATTAGATTATCTTTTCAATATGGATCCATTTTTACTTAGAAAGGGAGGATCACTAACTCCTACCTGGTGTATAACTTAACGAGATCACCAGCACTTATCACTTTATATACTATAAAAGCACAGGAAACTTTTCAAAAATGGTGATTTAATCTTTTATATCTGTATATGTAATATGTGTTTTTTGGACAATAGTTGGGATTAATCACTGCAACCTAAATAACCTACCTCCCAGATGATTCGAGACTGATTCGGAATCACAGGGAGTATAGGATAGACTGCATATGCATCATTGTAGAATATAGATGCTAATGCATCATTGTAGAATATACATACTGTAGGTTCAGATGAGAAATCTGATTTAGATGCTAATGCATCATGGTAGACTATAGCTGGGAATTCCTCTTCAAAAAATCTAAGGTAGTGAAAGTCTTCATCATACCAGATCTTACTATACGTAGCAGTTTCTTAGTTATTCGCTGTACCATTTCTAAGAGCTCTCTCAGTTTCAAGTTGAACATATTCCTCCATGGTAATATCATGGTCGTCCATTTTCTATAATAAATTGGCTAGGAAAGAAAAAGGTCAAATAGACTAATACGCCATATTCAGTGAACTGAATACGCCGTATCGATGTTTGGAATCAAAAACGCTGTATTGGTTTAGAAAAAAATTCGTATGTCATGTTTGGTGTGTGGTTTTAAATTAGATATCAAGTTTTAAATTTATATTTTGATGACTTAACCAAAAACAACACTTTAACGGGCAGTGTATCCAGTCGGTGGTAGTCATGGTAAGTAGGGTGTCGATCACTAAGAGCGAGAAACACTTTGAATTTATTAATACTTTGGTTTTTCTAATCTAAGTTAGTCTCTTCTATGTTAAACCTATGTTAATCCTAAATCTAACGGATAAGGGGGTTTTTCAGTCTGAGAGACTAGCACAGGTTTTGTGGTGACTAAAACCAATTCAAGACTAAAAAACACGCAAGCAAATTAACAGAAGATAAAAGAGTGGCCTAGCCAAATATAAGAAAAGTGTATTAACCATTATTAATCCAATCAAAACGTTGGTTTGTTTATTTAGTGCAATGATCACTTATCTCGAGGCGGTATATTATTCTTAAGACTTAGGCGATACTTCTTCCTAAGACCTAGACACGTAGAATTCTGTCACAATTAAACGCATCCACATAAAGCATCCTTATTTGCTGATTATAATCTATCTTGGGATTAAAGCAATGGATTATCTTGGTTAACCTAGCTCATAGAGACTTTAACCCACTTACTATTAATGCAATTCATACACTATAATCCCACTAACAAGTCTTTACCAATTAATCAAAGAACGTACTCATTATCCCTGGGTCCACCTGCAAGTCCAACTAAAGCTCACAATCTAAGGGGCAAAGAAAAGGTCGTATATTTGTGAATCCTAATGTGTCTGGTTGTAATAAATCACTATATTAAAGAGCTATCCCGCATCTAGATAGTTTGTGCCGTACACCCAGATCCAATTGCATGTATAAGTCGCATACAATAGCACGTAAACAAGTATAAATTGATAAACAAAAACAAGTCAATCACAAGAAATTTAAGAAAAAGCGAGATAAACAAACCAAACATTAAGATCTTCATAATAATGGCTAATACCCGAAGGTATAAGCCTTCAAGCGTCATAATTAATACAAAAGTAATGATTTAGCCAAGGTAAACTAACCAAGTTAACGAATGATACCAAAAACTCAATGATTACAAGAGTATAGGAGATTACAAGTTGTCTTCTATGGAATTAATCACGTTGCAAGACCTCTTCTGCTCTTCTTCTCCTCTGAAAATCGTCTTTTGTGGTTTAGGTATCGAAAATATGATTTTGCACATTTAAAACTCGTTTTTGAGTTTTCTATTTATAGGGTCTGGAATATGGTCGATACGACGTATCCAAAGTCTTGGATACGGCGTATTGAGGGTTTCTTAGAGTAGGAACCACATTTGATATCTTCCAGAATATTTTATTTCCTTTTATTTCCATATAGCTTGAATACGACGTATTGCCTTCTTCTGGATATGGCATATTGGATCTTGTTTCCTTTGTGATCTTTGGTAAGTGCAGGCACAGATACAACATATCTTCCTTAAGGAAAAAGCGGTGTAGTTGATTGTCAAGAACAGTAAATCCTTTAAAATATCTTCATTTAAGCTTGATGTGATGTCGTGTAGGGTCAATTATTTGATTATCAAGTTTTAAATTTATATTTAGTCGACGAACCTAAAACAACTCTTTAATGAGCAGTGTACCCGATCAAGATTGAGTGTTTCCTTTATTAGGATGTCCCTATCCTAGAGTGGAAGTTAACTCTTAATTCTACTGGTATTTTATTTATTTAGTTTTGATACTAATCTAACCTAATTATTCTAATTAAATTTAATTAAACTTAAGCTAACGCAAAGGGGGTTTTCAGCCTGAGAGACTGACACGAGTTTAGTTCTAATTATCCTAAGGTGATAACAAATAACACACACAATAGATTAACAAAAGATTGGGAAGCGGTCAAATGTGAGGAAAACGTATTAGCCAGTTTAATCTAATAATATGCCTTGATTGTCTATTCGTGCAATGATTGTATTAATTTGTTGGTGGTATATCATTCCAAAGTTAGGTTGCTAGTTAATCCTGTCACAATTAAACCTAAACCCGCATAAAGCTCACACCGTTGATTATAATCTATCTAGGAAACTATATTGGTGATTATATTGAATCCTAGCTCATAGAGGCTTTACTAACTTACTGCTTAATGGAAGTTTATGTACTAGTAGTCCACACCCACTTAACTATCTATAGAAACAGGACGTTATGTGTAATCCTAAGTCATCGGCTTAGTCTAACATATCACCTTAATCCATAAGATCAAAATGTGCTTTCTATTGGTGATCCTATTATTCTAGAGTTTATTAATAAGCGATTATATTTTCCATCCCGTTACTCTCAGCCTAACGCGCCAAACAACACCGAAGTTGCAGTGGCCTAAAGAAAAGTGTAGGACTAGACCCAGTTGAATGATAGGAAAAACACATAATTAAGCACACAAACGGGTATAAAGTGATAAACATAATCAACAAATACAACGAATAAGGAACAATCATAATTAAAGACAAATCAAAACATTATATTATCATAAACATTGCTAATACCTAAAGGTATTAGCCGATAGTCATTGTAACAATAACACGAAATCATAGATGAACATTAACATAATGCAAACACGAACCGCCGTATCTTGGAGTGTTAAGATTACAAGAGTTTTCTCATTGATCAGACCACTTTTTAGGACCTTCTTGGCGTTCATAAAGTCTCTAGGCAATCAACTTTGGGCTAGAAGCATATAAACTTCATATTGGAGTTTGGTATTTATAGGCTATGGAAAAGGGTGGATACGCCGTATTAAATGCAGTCAATACGGCGTATAAGGAAATTCCTTGGAGTAAGGACAACGTTCATCATAAATTGGCATTTAATTACAGATCAATTGACTGTTGACGTGTGTTAAATGCAAAGTCTATTGACTGTTGACTAGTGAATACGGCGTATTAAGTGTCCAAGATACGACGTATTGGGTCTTGATCTTTGGTCGTTTATTTGTGAAGTGCAGGCATGGATACGCCGTATCTTCTTTGCTGGATACATCGTATATAGTCAGAACAAGCAATCTTTATATTTTATTATTTAAGCTCCAAAATGCGCGCCTTTCGAATAATCTTCACAAAGTACTCCATAATTACTGCAAATAATAAATATAAGCAATTAAGTACTAATTCTTGCAATAATTATATAAAATGGGTAATTTCTACGTGATAAATGATGGCTATAAAAATAGCCGTTTTTGATACCATCAATATCCCCCCACTTGAATCCTACTTGTCCTCAAGTATACTTTAGAAAAGTTTTGAAAATGTATCCCAACCGAAGTTAAGGATTTTTCCGTTTAAGCATCATTTTGTTCTAATCACCTGTATATAACCATGCTCCTCATGAAATATGGAAATGAAAACACTCAGATCACTCAACTAATCTAGGGTGTAACATTTAATTTATACGCTTAATTGCTCGATCGTGATTAGTTTTGTATCATAGGCTTGGTAAGGATACACATCTCCACCGCTAAAGCTAAGGAGAAACAAGTCAAAAGATAAATTGGGTTAAGAAGGCTTAGGGTTGATCATTCAACAATATTTCACCATAAGTACCACACCAACAAGGCATCTGTATCATACATACACGTCCGTAATGACAGAATAGACATATACAATCTGATCACATCCCTGTTCGTGTTTAACTAATGGTTAGGATGAAGAACGATATAGGGTAAGGAGCTTCTAACTTTCACCGAAAGTCGTCATCCAACAAGGCAGCTGAGACATGCATACATGGCCGTTGCGAACTACGTAATATACAGTGCATGCCAACAAGTTATCGTTCGAGTGGGAAACATGTGTAGTTTGCTAGGAAAGGGAAGTAAAATGGGTGTTAAACAAAATTTCATCAAACAAATAGATTAAGCCAACAAATAAGGTATGGTTGCTAGTAACTTTCCCCCGACCATTCCATGAAAAGACTTGAACATATAGAAAAACGCATCGATCACAGAAATGACAAAGACAACCTAAGTTAGCGTTCCCATAATGGTCAACTTCCCTTACATCCTGATCTTTACATACTTTTACAGAGTAAGTGGTGATATCGGCCACTTTTTACAAGACTTTACATCATTGATTTTTTTAATGTATCAATGAATAATCGATCCTTCCAAGTAATTCCTTCGTTATAAACTTCTTTTGAACCGACTATTTTTCTTCCTTCTCTCTTTTTTTTTGCTTTTCCATTTTTTTACAATACATCATAAATCTCAGTTTTATTTCACCGTCTTCACTATCATAATTTGTCCGGATAATCTTTTCCTTGTAACACTTTTTTCTTCGAACATGATTCTCATAATCGCGTATCGGTGGTTTCTTGGAATAGGGACTACGTTTGATATCTTCTAGAATATTCACCTTCTATAACTTGAATATGGCGTATTTGTCTTCTCTGGATATGGCGTAT
Source organism: Tanacetum coccineum (assembly GCA_026074375.1). Taxonomy (NCBI): domain Eukaryota; kingdom Viridiplantae; phylum Streptophyta; class Magnoliopsida; order Asterales; family Asteraceae; genus Tanacetum; species Tanacetum coccineum. Next base: position 3,018 of record BQNB010197711.1, on the reverse strand, counting down.
TGATCATGTTTCCTCCGTGGTCTTTGGTTAGTGCAGGCATAGATACGCCGTATCTTCCTTGATGGATACGGCGTATTGGTTGTCAGAACAGTAATCTTCAAATACCTTTATTAAGCTCCAAAATGCGTGCCGGTTTTAGTTAAATCTTCACCAAGGTATATCCAAAAGAATACTTGTCAATTCCTCTCAAATACAAATGATATTAAGGTAAACAATTCCTTTGCAATAATTAAACAAAATGGGTTAATTACATGGGATAAATGATGCTATAAAATATACGTTATTTGATGTCATCAATATCCCCCCGACTTGAATCTGCCTTGTCCTCACGTAGCCTTTAGGAAGTTTATGAAAATGATCCAAAAGATTTTTCGTTAAGAATTTATATTGTTCAATGTACAAGTACACAACACAAACCCTCACGAAATAGGATGAAGAAAACACTCAAATCACGTCAACTAATCTTGTGGTAAACATGTAATAATTCGCTCAATTGCTCGGTCATGACGAGTATTCTATCATAGGCTTAGTAAGGATACACATCTCCACCACTAGAGCTAAGGAGTAACAAGTTTATAAAGGTAAATGGATTTTTATTATAAGGCTTAGGGTTGATCATTCTACAATGTTTCACCAAAAGTACCACACCAACAAGGCAGCTGAAGCACACATACACACTCGGAATGCCGAAATAGACATGTGTGTTCGATCACATCCTCATTCGAGTTTAACCAAGGGTTAGGATGAAGAATGATATAGGGTAGGGATCTTCTAACTTTCACCAATAATAATAAACCAACAAGGCAGCTGAGACATGCATACATGGCCATAACAACGGAATAGACATGCATGCTCGATCACATCCTCATTCACGTAAAACCCATGGTTAATGATTAGGAAAGGGAAATAAATTGTTGTTAAACAAAAATTACGAAACAAATATACTGATCCAAGATATAAGTTGCTAGACACTTTTTCAGACCGTTACCATGATTAAGACACAACTATTTACAAACGTCTTGATCATTGATCAAAAACAACAACCTGAGTTGGCATTCCCGTAACGGTCAACTTCCTAATCATCCCATTCTTTACATACTTTTACAAGACAAGTGGCGATATCTACCACTTTATACAATACTCTACATCGTTGACTTATAAGACGTATCAACGAATAATCGATCCTTCATATAATTTATTTGGTATAAGCTTTTTCGAAACGATTATCTTCAAATTTTTTTCATATACTAACTACGAAACTCGGTGTAATTTCACCATCTTCACGATCATAATAACTCCGGATAATTCCTTCGATAATTCTTCATTCTTCGGACGTACCAATAATTGTGTTGGTAGTAAAAATACATGAGTTTTGACTACTTTATACATTCCCATTTGCAATGTGCAAATTTCTTCCCAACCGTACCAAAGATAGAAAATTGACACAAGACTCGGGAAATACATACTTTACACTTTAAGCAACTAGCAACTGATAAATGGACTTAATCTAACAGGGTAGGCTAAGGTGTAAAGGTGTAACGAAACAAACAGTTGGTGTTATTCCTAAAGGATTGGCTCTATTGGTTTTTCTAGGGGTATCTTACTCTTAAGATGAGAGTAAACAAAGGGTTTATACGGGGATTTAACTAACCAGTGTAGTTAGTTAATAAAACAACATATAAAGGCTTTTTGGGTGTAATCCTAGAAATTTACCAATTTAAACAAGTTACTCCATCTAAATCCATAGTACTCATTATTGTGGTCTCGAATAGATATACCAAGCCAAGTTCTAAAGTCTACAACATCACTGACACACTCATATTTTATGGAATTTGGGTAAACATTTGGAAACGGATAAGGTTAAATCCTCACAATATCTAATAAGGGTTATTGTGTGCAGGTTATGTAACAAGTAATTTCACAAAAGTATGCTTGAATTTTTTTTAAATTTGAGCATAATTTAAGCATTTTAGTGTGAAAAATAGGACAAGTATACATTCTAATTCCCATCCCCTACTTGAATTATACAACGTCCTCGTTGTATAGACAAAACATTAAAAACATGAATTAAAAGAATTAGAATGTGAAATTCCCCTGATATTTTGCTTGGTAGATTCTCCAAGTTGAGTTTATGAGCAAGAATAAGTTGAACAACTGTCTTGAGATTTCAAGACTCCAACACTTCTATATTTCCATATTGTAGATACTTCACCAACTTCGTCAGTTTCTTTGCAGCGAGGTCCTGTGCAAAATATAGGAAAAACATGCAAAACCCTATCTCGGGTATCTACGGTTAATTAAATAAGCTAAATAAACTGTACAGGAGACCAATACGCCGTATCCATAAACTGGAATACGCCGTATTGAGAAACCTGTAAAAACTATCTAAATACGGGTCAATCTGTTGAATACGCCGTATCATGTACCTGAATACGCCGTATTGACAGAACTGACAATAATGTTTAAAGTTGATGAAGTGTCATTTTATACACTTTTTTGGGGCCGTTTAACCTCCTAAATCGTGTGTTTATGCCCAAAATAGGTATTTAATCGTTCTTTTTTAGGTATTTTGCCTTTGGAAGACATTTAGAAGAAATATACGTGACTTGGGCTCATTTGGAAAAGAAACGGACAAGACTACGGACCTACACGAAGATTGCTTAAGAATTTCTCTTCAGAAGCCGGAGACGGCGTCACAGATTATACGTGACGCCATCACAACGATATCCAAGACGGCGTCACAAGATCTCAAGATGGCGTCAGATTGTACGACCTAGCCCATTATCTAGAATATTCTTGTCACGATGGCGTCACAATTAAAATGCGACGCCGTCACAGTGATTTTCCTATAAATACAAATCCGATTTTAGGGTTTTAAGTGTGTAATTTTAGAATAAAAAGAGGGTACGAACCCTAGTTCATTTAGCAGCTGTTAGGGACAATTTTAGGGCCTTAAAACCCTATTGTACTTCCTTCAATTCATGTTCTAATCAAGTAAGACTTATTTAATCATTTAAT
>BQNB010197710.1:0-11192 GCA_026074375.1 Tanacetum coccineum | reverse complement strand
ATCAGCCACAAATGAAGTTAAGAAACAAAACCACTTACATGCAACAAACAACATCAGCGTCGGTGTTCTTAACCGAGATGTGACAGACCCGTTGCATGTTCCCATCTCTCCACCACCTACAGACCCGTTGCATGTTCCTAGCTCTCCACCATATGTGAGAAAGATTTATGGTAGTGTATATTTTTTTTAATCGCTGCAAAGATAAAACGACGTCGTTACATTAAGCAGATTTTAAAACTGCAAAATGGAGCCTTAAACGATCGCGTTTCACCTAGAAACGACATTGTTTAGGCCCATTACAGTGTAAATGACCCGGCCCAAAGCAAAACAACGTCGTTTTTGACTTTTCAAAACATCTTCCTTTGTTTCGCTATGCATATAAGGGTAATGACACATTTGTTGTAGTGTAAATACTTTTACATCAACCTCGGAATCACTCTTCTCATTGTAGCTTAAGGCATGTTTATCAAATTTTGTTCTTCTAAAAGTATGAAGTTATCAAAACAAAAGTTATTTTATAATGATAACCAAAAACCCGAATATATGTACATCCATCTATTCAATTAAATTTTTGGGTTAATGACTTTTAAATGCATTTAACTTGTCACTTTTTGTTATTTCGTGTAGCCATCTTATTTTTTTGCTATTAAAACACAAACCTTTTATATTTCGACCTTTTTGTGTATTTTGTGACCATTATACCCTTACTTTTTTCTAATTTCGAAAGGTAAAATAGTCATTCTACATGCTAGAATTGTCATAAAATACACACAAAGATAGAAATTTTAAAAGTTTGTATTTTAATAGCAAAAAAATAAGATGACTACATGAAATAACAAAAAGTGACAAGTTAGATGCATTTACAAGTCATTAACCCTAAAAATTTTACTATACTTTTCAACATTTCTATGGCTTCAATTATGAGTAATGCTAGAACCATAAAAAGTTACAAAAAGAAATCTACAAAATAATGTGTCATGCAATCTCTCATCTTTTAGTTGACTAATGATGTACAAAACATCATGCCACATCATTTTGTGAATTTTTTTTGTAAACTCTTTGTGATCCTAGTATTCCTTTTCAATTATGGGCTTATAGGCATCTTCTCCACTTGTATTCAAATAAACATGCCGTCCTTTGACTAGTTTTGGTCCAAATCGATTAAATCGGTAATTTTGCATTAACGACTATATAATTTAAAGGGCTAATTTAATGCACCATCGAGAGAGTCAAACTATTTAATGATTATTTTTGAATTTCGATTATTTTATGTATCGATTAACATATTTTTTGGCATCGAATCAAGTATTTTTAGAACTTGAATCAAATATTTTTTGGAATCGATATACGGAAAAATCAAAACTTTAGTCATTAAATAGTATGATCCTAACCATAGTACATATGACTCAAAAGAGTGACAAGTAAGATACATTTTTAGACAAAAAACCCTAATTTAATCAAAATGAATTAATGTTGCACACCGTTTAAAGATATGTTTGGCGCAAGTAATTGTTGTTGAAACTGAAGATGCCGATAGAGATAAAGCAAGAGTTAAATAAAATAGATTAATTTTATAATTTACATAAAGTAGCATTTTAATTTAAGATTATTTTTCTCATCATTCATGTAGGCCACATAAAGCTTAAAAGTGAGTTTGTTAGGTTATTTGACAATTTGAGCAAAAGAAATTGTTTTAGCAAAAAAAAATTATTTAAGTAATCAAATATATCTTTGCTACTTTTAGGAGGAAATAGTTAAATTTTAGTCTTGCTTAAACTTAAAAACTCAAAAAGTGTAATATTGTTCGACTATAATACACTTACTTAAAAAAGTTAATGCAATCTATTACGGAATAATTATTTAAATACCTAATTACAATTTTGATCCACAAACATTTGTTCACTCCCACTTACACCCATAAATACAAAAAAAAATACAAAGTCAAACCAGTTGACGCTATTATATAATGTTGTCGCTATACGCGGGCAGTAGTCTAGTGTTAGAAAAAAAACAAGTATTTTACAGATTTAATGACTAATGTAAAAAGAATAGATCTGAGTGCATAATCAAAGATGTCCGTCACGATCGTGCTTGCACACACTACTACACAAACAGTTTAATGCAACGAAAAATTACAATAGAGAATTTCGGTTTTAAATTTGCAACCATTTTGCAACGGCTTGCCAACTGATTAGCAACAACACACAAAATGTTTGCAAATCCGTTGCAAAAAACAAATAAATTTCTTTTATTTTTTTATGTATTCCGTTTCAGTTTTTTAGCAAACTTAAAATGTTGCAACGAATTTACACTTAGACGTGTAAAAGTAAAGTTAAAAGAAATTGTTATTGCTTTCATTGCATATTCGTTGCAATATTTCAAGCTTTGCAACAAATTTACACCAGTATATTAGATTAAATATAAAATAAGTTATCCAAACTTTCGTTGCAATTTGTTACAAACGAGAGGGTTTGCTCGTGCTCCGCTGCGGGGCGTTGGCAACCCCCTCTCTGTTGCGGACCATTTGCATTTGCAAGATATAATAGGGACACTTAGTGTCACCATATTAGAATGAATAACAAAAATGTAACTAAAACTCTAAAGTTGCTATTCAGATGTGCATATGAACATAAGTCATTAAATACACAGTATCATAGTACAAAAGAAAATGAGGTATTCTTCTTTGTTGCTAAAACCCCTCTCAAGCAGTTCTGGACTTCGCGTTCACATAAATATTCACAGTGTTCTTCGATGCCGACAACAGAATAACTTAAAAAAATTGCAGATGACCATGAGCATTCAGTGGACACTTGAGAACTTACCTTGAAAGATTGTAGTACTATTTTCTCACTTCAAAAGCTTCATCTACTAATAATTTCTTCACTTCGTTTGCCTGCAACAGATCGTCAAGTAGAATGGGTTTGAAAACCTTATTCAATAAAGAAATAAGATTATAACTTTTCCAACTTAGAAAAGATAAAAACCTTAGAGGCATTTTCTTAAGCTTGTTCATAGCTTGTGTGACTCAGGAAAACTTTGAAAAAATTACTTTTTACTATCCTAATAAAAAAATAACTTATACCTGACTTTCGATCAATTACACCACATTCTAAGATTTCCTAGTGTCAAGGCAGAATAAACCATGTTTGGATTTTCGATTAACATGTCATAGAATCTTCGAGTATTGCATTGATTAAAAAAATAACTAACAAATAGGAGGTATCGAAGAAACTTTTTAATATACCTTTTATGCAATGTCCATGTTCTCTTATCTCAAGTTGTTGCGGATCTTTAGAGCAACTTTGCGACATGTTTTCCCAAGCTTGTCATTCCTTAAAAACATGCTTAGACTACTCTCATCATGTCATGACCTCTACAAATTTTCAACTGATTATGACCTGTAATATCGAGGTGTCACCTTTGTTAGAAGATGATTACTAAGAGGTCAATTGGTTTTTAAAAAAATGCATAGCCCATATCAACCCATTTATAAGAAAAGGTTTCCAAATAGCTACATATAAGCAAATAATGTATATCTATGTTTTGTTTTTTTTTGTTTCAAGCAAGAAAGAAAGTTGAAAACGTGAAATAGCTTTTTTTTGTCAAGCAAGAATGCATCAATACAACATCCATTAAACATGAGTTTGATTTAACAGCTTGACACCAACAAAAAATAACTTGTTAAGTAACCCCAAAAATAAGCTTACCCAAACACTCATTTAATGAATGGGAATCTGGTATCCTTTGTACTCGATTGCTGAAAGGTCTTTGGATTAGTAAAAAACATGTATCTAATGCACCCATTAGTATCCTTTGAAAAGAACCTCAATACTTATCAATTTCTTTCCTATGCATCCTTAAAAACCATATCGCCACGACCCATCAAGAATAAAACAAAACCAACACAAAAAATTGTTGAATGGCATCCCTAAAGAATCATTCAGTAGCAAGTGATCTTGAAATATGAGTTTCATATATTTGTTGTATTTCAAATCACCTCTAATCAAACAAACTCTAATAGAAATTAATATGCTTTTGCCTGATTGATAGTTTCCTTTTTCTTACTGGCCGCTTCTTATAAAGCCTAATATATGTGCGTTAACGGTTGAAAGTCTAGAAATGCATATATTGCATCTTTATAGTTGCAAGGGTAGTAGTCATATGCGTTCTATGAGCTGTTAATTTTGGTTGACATCCAAATAGTCAAATACATTTGATTTTCTTTACTGTAAACCCATTCATTCCCTAATCATTTTGTCTTTATCTAAATATACAGCAGTCGCATTGACATGATAACTAAAAAAGTATGTTAAAACTAACCTGTGTAACCCACAGAAGGCCGTCACCAATTAGTCTACTTGAGCTCAATTTTCTTGAACCTGCAAGAAATTTTCCAGTGGCCTTCTTAATCTTCTGCTTGCGTTCAAATTGCAACTCGTAATGTACTCTTGCCTGAACTCATTATCAGTGTTCCATCTTTCCATGAATGTCTCCACCTATAAAAATTATGACATGAAAATCTCAAAATAAACATATGCTAATATGTGATCATGACAACACATCGAAAGAAAGCGGCTTGTGGCTCATATTTTTCAAGGGAAAAGAACTCCAAATGACCCATTTTGAGCTACGTTGATGTGAGTGATAGAGGCGGTGTTGCAGCATTGCACAACACACATATAAGCAAAGATATAAACTTGGATCATACCTGGAAGTCGCTCACTTTAAAAGTAGGACTAAGAATACTAAATTTCAAAGCCCAACCTTTTGAGACACATTCATTCGCGTTCATTGTATGCCTTGGTTTTCTGTGTATTGCAGCTTCCTTTATTTTCGGCACTACTTATGTCCAAACAGCCATGATAAGGCTATGTCTAAACAGCATATCACTTCCTCTCGAGTGCCCTCCAATCGTTAAAGCCGTTATAGCTTTCTAGCTGCCACTTTTCTGAGTCGTCTTCAACAACCTGATTTTAAAAAAAACTGTGCATTTAGATAAGTAGAACCCGTATAGGATCTAGTCGTTATAAATCAACTATCAAAATCAGATTATTGATGTGTGCACCTTATAGAGTCTTCAATGATGTTGATTCACGCTCTTTTCATACTTCAAGCATTCAGCTTCGAGATCACGGCGTTTCTTGTTCCATTGCCAAAGGCAAACAACCGGGTTTCATTTCAGATGGTTGATGTTGGATAAACCTTCGTTGTAAATGTCTTGCGGAATTCATCACTATAAAAATAATATGACTCTAATTAAGAGCTAAATACACTATTAGCATCCCATCATTCTATATAAATAAAACTTGTAAATTCAGCTTCATTTTTTAAGCAAAAGATCAGAACAAATGTTTTTAAAATGCACACATACATCTATGCCATTCAACAGTAGTTAAACTAAAAAGATAGAAAATATGGATGTAACTTGTGAAACCTAGATAGCAGCAGTTAGAGCAAGACCAATATGTAGAGCTCCGGTTACATTAGGAGGTGAAGAACCTGCATTTACAATTTTACTCATAAATAAGATGTTATAGAAAAAAAATATACTAATCAACAAACTTATGACATCCTTAAGCATATATATAAAAAGTAAAGAGCAAGATCCTTACGATTGTGAAAGACGGTTCATCGCTGTTAACATCACCTCAAAGAAAACTAACTTTTCCCCGTGTGTGTACCATCTACCAATATACAACTTCAAAGTAAGCAATAATTATTGATAAAAGATAGCAAATAACTTGGAGGGGACTAATGTTGTAATAACTAAGAAATAATAAGAAACACAATTTATCCACTTCATCAGGAAGGAACTCTTTTGCCATTTCAGGAGAGAGTTTCTTCTTCTGACCCGCAGGTGTTTTGAGTCAATGAAGTCTTCAAGACTGTCTTCTCATGCATCAGCCCTTTCGTGCTTCTTACGACTTTTGAAGAAATGGGCCTTGTTGAGCATTGAATGCAAATCAATTAAATCAAGTCAATATCACATTACTGGCAAAATACATGTATCGAGTAGTTACAGATTAGGCAATTTACAATTAGGCAATTTACAATATGCATTGATGGATGTGGGTAATATGGTTTCTCTGACCAGGAGATGGAGAAGAACAATTCTCGACTCTAGTCTTTTCTATTAAAAAACAATAATTAAATATCCTTAACTAAAGACTTCCTAATTAAATAAGACTTACGCTGAAAGCTTTTTATTATTCATGTCATTATCCATCAACTAAAACCAATTCGACAACAATCATAAACTAAAACAGGTGTAGTGGTTCGGTTATCCTAAACCGAATCGTCTTTTATTACGCCACCATTATTCCCCCAATAGATGCAAATATTAATATAGTCATACCTTGGCCAAGTAGCCAACAAAAACAACTAATAACAAATTAAAGAGTCCCATCACCCAATGAACTTTATGAGTATCAACTTCCTGCTTTAAAACCACGTATAACTCCCTCCTTTCTGAAGCTCGTTGTCATTCCTTAAATCCTCATCATGTCATCACATCTGTGAATCTAGTCCAAGGTGCACCAAAAAACACAGGATGAAGAACTCAGCACATGCGGTTGTACCATATCCATTGTTGCTAAAGTCGTATCATATGTTTCATTGGCAATATGAACTTATGTATTGCACACTTAGGGGCTGTTTACTTTTAGCTTAATGGGCCATTTGGTAAACTTTCCCATCCCAAACAGGAAATACTTCTAGTTTCTTTTTTGCTTATTTCAAACAATCATTCTTAATCTGAAAGGGTGTAAAAACCCATGCCTTTCCTATCCAGGACATTCAAGTTAAATCTACCCTTTGGTATCTTTATCTTGTATTTCACTTATCAACAAAAATCAACCCTTAAATCCTCCATCGTCACCAATATCTTTGTTTATATCGACCTCATCCTTACCACCGCTGCTCAACCTGATGACTGACGTTCCTTCTTGCCGGAGATCTTCTTCTCATTTATGCACTTCTGCTAAAAAGATTGTTAAGTTAAATATATTATTTGATAATTATCGTAAATTAATATTAAGGCATTATGAGCAACATGTGAAGTAATCTTTCTTTATATAATCAACACTTCAGAACACATCAAAATGAGCAACATGTGGAATAAAAGATAGATTATTAAGATCCATTCTAAAACATCATTTGTGTCTCTTATGTTAATACACAGAAAACTTGGCAATTTTCCCTTTGAAACTGTCTACATCTATTATAATCTACATATATGGGTGTTTGGATGTGAATTTTAAAGCTAATTATTCTATACTATTATGTCTAGATACTCCCAGTGATGATAAAATAAAAGGCAATGAATTCCGATCACTTTACTCTTTTTCATAGCTAGAATAGTTAGGTAATTGCACTTACCAGATCATACCAAACATATCAATTTTTTTATACATCACACATCAGTTTCAACTTGGCTCGTGCAAATATTAGTTGCGTACCAAAACACGGCAACGTAATTCAATCAACATCACAAACTTATCGACATTCCATTACACTAACATAAAACTCACTAATAAGTTGGATAATATACAACGCGCTGTCACTACATCTACATTACGCTAAACTAACATTACAACCACAAAATGGAACCACAACAATGCTGTGTAATTCAATCAACGCCACAAATATACCTAAATATTAAAAATACGCAACATACAAAAACAAAAGCAAGAAACGCAAAAATTTTAAAAAATCCTAAATTAAAGTTTTCGCCAAATTATAATAAACCCCTAATTTTTTCCATTGACAACTATTACCCTAATTAACCCAAAAACAATAAAATCCATAATTTCTAACAAAGCCTAACCTCAACTCTAATATAACGAAATGCTATAAACAAAATCCAAACAACAATGAAAAGAAGTACAAAAGTCACTAACCTGAAATTGATTTCAGTCACAAAACAAACCACCCACATGAGCTCAACAACGTCACCAACCGACCACCAACACCACATATCATGAACGGCGGCAACAAAGAGGTCGGTGGCATCGAAGAGGGATGTGGGTTATGAATTACCCATCGAATGCAATCATATCATTCACGAACGAAACCCAGTCGAATGCAATCATATCATTCAACAACGAAACCCTAACAACCATGACAACCCTATAACAAAATCATATCATCAAATGCTCGGCATGTTAGAAAGAGATCATCAAATGCTTGGCATGTTAGAAAGAGAGAGATCAGTTAGAGAGAGAAAGAGATGATCGGTGGGTGGTTTATGTGTTTGTTGCGTGTTTTTTTTGTTAATGTGATGTCTCACCACGTAGTGTTAAAAAATGACGTGTCGGGTGGCATTTAATAAAACCGGGTCAGGTCAGGCGGGCTGAAACATTAATTATAACCCAGATTTCCTTGTTTTTGTAGGGTTTTACAATTATAAATTTATATAAAAGCAGCAAAGCTTATTTAATGCGCTCCGTCAGAAAACCCGACGGAACCCGCTAACCCACCGAAAAACTTGTCGTCGCCGAAACCCATCCTTTAACCCCGAATCCGACCCTTTTTTTAATCAACTCTGTGTGTGATATACGTGTTTTGCTAAAACACAAATATGTGACTTCCCACTTTCGTTATCCCCACTTTCTCTTTTCTCTGGATCATTCCTCCACCGTTCCCAGGGATTGCATGTGTTCCAGCTGTCCCACCATCGACCATCTTCTCCTATTTTTCTAATCCGCCATGAATCTTTAATTAAGAACTATCACGGTGGTGGTGTGATGGTGGCTTAGGGTTTTTAGGGTTGCTTATGCTTCTGCTTATAGATAAAAAATAGACAGTCGTTTATGGAAGAATGAAAACTTTTTTTATGGCCTAAATGTATCATTTTTAATATCTAATTATTGATTTTGTTATATTTATGTAAACATTCAGTCTTTATTTTCTATATGTTGCTAATTGGAATTGCTTATTTTCTTATTCTGTTATTGCTTTTTAGTATTTATTAGGTTTTGATGTAGACCCATTTGTTAAAGTTTTAATCCTTATTTACAAATGTTTATGGGTTTTGATATTTAAGGGTGTTAGACAACTGATATTTAAGGGTTGTTTATATTATCTTATTTTGCATACTTATGAGATTGCTTAATTGATTGTTTATTTTAATGGTTTTTGGTTTTTATAAGCTGTTTCGTCTATGATACTGTGTGGTTTTTCAGGTTCTTGATGATGATGGTGAGGTTTCCGAACACGTTCGATTAAAGTTGTGGACGTCTGCGTCTTGGCGGGGCAGCCTGTTAGGTTTGCAGCCATGGCGAATGTCTGCTTTTTCTGATTTGCAAGTTTAGGTTTGGTTCACTAGACGATCGTTATTGTGAGACTGGCATGGATTTGAAAATATTTAACTAAAGGCGTAAACATCCATCTTTTGGCAGGGTAAACTATTTAGTTTGCAACCATTGCGGAGGGTAAACTATTTTGTTTGCAACCATTGCGGATGTCTTTGCTTTTTTCAAAACTAAAGTGCAAAGAATATCTGATGCACTTCGTCCAAAGGCGTAACCATTCGTGTTTTGGTGCTGCCACAACACCTGTGTGTATAAGCAGTATGGCAAATGTAACATATAGTAAGCATTTTGGCAGGACAAAGTACCAACTTTGGAGCCATTGCAAATGCGTCTGTTTTCTTGGATGCTAATGAATCCGAAACTTACCCCGGTGAAGCTTTAAAGGCTGCATTTTAGAGATGAGTGTTATTGTGTTGTGTGTTAATATGTGATTATCTGCGTCATTGTGGGGTGCGCTTATTAAGCTTGTAGCCACAGCGGACGTGTATCACTTTTATGTTTATCTGACAACTCAAGGATTGAATATTGGAGGCTATGACGAGTTTGAATAAGTTATCTGACCCTGTTGAAGAGAAGGGCCATTGTGGCGGGTTGAGCTAATTACGCTTGCCACTATGCTTATAATACATTTGTGGTATGCGTGCACCAAAAAGAGACTGTGATGTATTCGAACATGTTAGACTAAAGTCATTGACATTAGCGTATTGGGAGGGCAAAGTATTAGCTTTGCAACCATGGCGTATGTCGCCGCTTTTGTCTGTTACCAACGAATCTAAGCCTCATGCCGTAAACTCAGAGGCAGCAAAGTGAACAAACAGTATGATGGTTTGTATTTTTGTTGTGTTGTGTCGGTTACCAACGTTCTTGCTCATTTCAGTTGCTACTAGACGAAAAGTGAACAAACAATATGATGGTCTGTATTTTCATTGTGTTGCGTCGCATTCTTACAGCTAAAATGTTTTACGCGATTCAATTTAAAGTAATGTTGATGTCAAATTTTTTTGTGCAGGCCTCGGTCACACTTAACAGACGCAACTAAACTTTGAGGGTCCTTATAATGCCACAATAAGCATTGACAAAGCATTAGCTATCAAGATATATACTTTTTATTCCAAAAATGTTCAATATAGCGATAAGAAACATGAATTTATGTTTGTTGCAGCGACGAACCAAGGGTAGATGTGGCTGTTGGATAGCAACAATGGGGAACTTGCTACTTATCACATTTTTGCTATTTCAGGACCAAAGGCTTGAGGATGTATTTTATAAACATTTTGAAGGATTGCTTAATGCAAAATCATTAGGTAAGCCACTCCCGATTAAATTCTTCTACATAAAACTCACAACTTTATTATAGACTTTATTGACAGGGCTGTCATGGTTCTTAGTTTATGTTTATGTTGGGACTTAAAAGACTTCAAGGATTCTTACTACTGCTCAGGTACATAATGGAAATTATGCTAAGTAGTTAGTACTGGTAGTATAATGTTACCACTGCTAGTTACTACTGTTAGTATAATTTAGTACTGCTGGTATGGAGTTACTACTACCAGTAGAAGTTAAGACTGCTCAGAGTTGAAGACTGAAAATATGCTAAGTAGTTAGTACTGTTAGTGCAAAATTTACTACTGTTAGTGTAACTTAGTACTGTTAGTATAACTTAGTGCTGCTAGAGTAAAGTTACAACTGTTAGCGTAAAGTTAGTACTTCTAGTACTTACTACTGCTTATGCTCGGTTTGTGCTGCTGGTTATAAAGATACAACTGATGCTGAATTACAACTGCTAGAAGACTTACTGCTGTCAAGAGGATAAAGAGGGATTAAAGAGATAAAGTTTGATTGGAGAACAAGAATACTTACGAAGATAATTATTAAGTTATT
>BQNB010197706.1:0-11192 GCA_026074375.1 Tanacetum coccineum | reverse complement strand
AAACTTTTGTTACATTAGAACATCTTATTTTAGCTTATTCTAATAAGCTATAACCTGCAAATATCATTTGGAACCCTAAAGTAAGCCTGCATGGCTTTTTGGACGTGATTTGTAAATCATTTCCATGCAAGGGGTATATATCGTAACTTTTTGAAATTTATAACTAGAGGGACTGAAAATGTCATTATTCCAAATTTATAACTATAAGGACCTATCTTGACAAGTTTCAAAGTTAAAGGTTTAATATTTATACACTTATTATATAAAGGACTAAACTTGTAAAAGTTTATAAACCAAGGGTATATATTGCCATTTTTGTATTCTTAAAAATTTAAAATATATTAATTTTATATAAATTATAAATATATATATATATTAATATTATAAAACTCGATTTCATTAAAACCCAACACATTTATCGTAATTAATCAACGATCGACGCATTATAAAACAATTACGTTATATATTTAACGTAATTTATCATCGACTAGCTTTTGAAGAAACTTAAGATCTTATCGTATCACGTTACTAGGGAATTTCATGTGAGGGTTCCATTTAGGTATTTATTTTGACGAGTTTGCTGGGTTTACGATTTAAAGTGCCCTGGCTCCTCAAACAATACTACATGGCCTCTGGATTATGATAGCCCGAACAGTGATACAATATTTCCATAAATTAATAAATCAAAGTAATACATTAAACTTTATGAAGTTTTGAAACATAAACCATCACACTAAGACTTGACATATTACCCCAGGTTGCGTGACGAGACCGGTACTTTCACTTGATATACTTTTGCCATCAATCAGATTTTCCATGTTAAGGTGAGTTCATAGCCTAGCATTTTAAATCTTTGAAATGTTTCATAAACTCGCAAGGGGGATACATGCTATAAATCATGAATACAAGTATTTTTCCAACTGTATGCTATCCTGATATATTATTGCCTAAGTCATTACTTTTGACATTAAGACCCCACTATCATGAATCATTAATTACTTTTCGGAGTAAGTGTGAATGCTGTGAATAGATCTATTTGGGAATGAACTTCCCCGTTGGTGTACCTATACTTTCTTGTAACTAAACGCACTTCATTTGAATCACTATGCGGGTGTTTGGCAAAGGCACCCGTTGGGGCAACTTCTTGTGATTATTGATTATCTCAAGGTCTCGGTGTCATGAGCTTAGGGCAATAATACTGTTTTCTATAATAATTGTACTCATTGCAATTATTACACTTATGGGTGTATAACAACGTAACCCACTATTGAACTTGTATTCAAACTGTTTAACATAAACCTATGAATTTCACTCAACCTTTGTGTTGACTTTTTAGCATGTTTATCTCAGGTAACTGAGCATCTTATGGCACGGAGTGGCACGGACTTGAAGATGGCTAAACTGTTATCATTCAAACTTTATGTTTTCATGTAGATTTTGGGACCTCTGTTTGTAAAAACTCTGATGAAATAATGAATGATAACTTATCTTTTAAAAACGTCTCTTTTGAGTCGTTTTCTATGATTATGACTGTTGTACTATGAAATAATACCCCAGATTAGCTTCCGCTGCTATATGTCAAAAATGGGGGTGTTATAGATTGGTATCAAGAGCCACGGTTATAGAGAACAAGGTTGAAACCTTAACTATAACTACTTTTCTTTTTCCATCCAAGAAAGTCCTCCGTGCCACTACATCTCCCGAATAGTATGTAAAGTACATAACTATTATACTATTATATAAATAACTTATGTTATTTACCACTGGGTTGTTAACAGAGTGATGTCTTCTCCCAGCCACCCTACTTCCAATATTGAGGATGCTTTTTCCTCTAACTTTTCGGACTATATCCCGGCTTCCCCGGACTATGTCCCAGCTTCACCAGGAAAAACTTATTCTAGCTCTTCAAATAACTCATTTGGTTTAGTTCCAATAGCTTCACCAACTCTTTTACTTTTTCATGATGACCCATTCATGAAGGTCATGCATGCATACTATGCTATAGAATCACCTATTCCACCACCAACTATTGTGCCTCCATCTTCAATGATATCTCCAATGTTTAATCCTTAAGAATTCTTTCTTCCTGAGGAATTATTGCCACTTAAGAAACGAGGTCGCGACCGATCATCCTCCTCTACTTCTGCCCTACCTACAAGATTTGTTAGGAAAAGCTCTCGTAAGACAAGTCTGGAACGTCACGAGGAGCAAATTGAGGAAATTTTGAATCACCTAGATAAACTCTCTCTCGACCACATTAAGCACATAGAATACAAAATAGAAGGTCTCGGAAAGGGTCGGGTGATCATACAACAAGATTTTGACAATCTGGAAGCTGAACTCCAAAAGGCTCATGCTCAAATTGCTAAACTTCAAAGAAAGCAAATGGGAAATAACAACAAGATTGCTCTGGCTCGCTTCAGGATTGCTAATCTAGAACAAATCATCGAAGATATCCAGGCTCGTCACCAAGCAGACAAGGAAAGTCTTCTGAATGCAATCTATGAACACAAGACAGTACAGGATTGACCACGGAGTACAAGCATAGATACCAGTTATAAGCATTTGCTAGAACCTACACGGATGTGTGGTATAAATTTATCAACACATTCAAATTATGACTATGTACAGTACAAAGGCAAGTTGTTCATGATATAATACAATGGCAATCCCGTTATACCTTGTTGTTTCATAATACCGATATATCCATCCTAAAACAATTTCTCTTATATCATCATCTCCGTCTTCATCATTATGAATCATACCATGACTTCTAAATAAATCATAGATACTTATTTGATATGAATTATCTATGATATCACTATTGTGACAATGTTTATTTTTGAACCTTACGCATTTTAAGGAAAGAATTGTGATATCATTCTTATTACGTGTTGTCTTATGTTGATAGAATGCCTCCCAAAAGGACATCAACATCTGAAGCACCAGCCATGACTCAGGCTGCCATCAAGAAACTAGTTGCTGATAGTGTTTCCGCAGCTCTGGAAGCACAAGCCGCTAACATGGCAAATGCTGACAATACCAATAGGAACACCAGAGAAAGAGAAGCTCCTGTAGCAAGAAAGTGTAGCTACAAAGAGTTCATGAGCTGCCAACCTTTCAATTTCAAAGGTTCAGAAGGAGCTGTCAGACTTATCCGCTGGTTTGAGCGAACTGAATCAGTGTTTTCCCGTAGCAACTGTACCGAAGACTACAAGGTGAAGTTTGCTACTGGTACTTTAACTGAAGAAGCTCTATCCTAGTGGAATTCTTTTGCTCAACCTATTGGGATAGAAGAAGCTTACAAGATTACCTGGGTTGAATTCAAGAAGCTTTATGATGGAAGAATTACTGACCCCGAACTGACAGTCCAGAAGATGGAAGGAAACGAATTTTAACCATCTTACTGTGAAGGGGAATGATCTCAAGGCATATGTGAGAAGATTCCAGGAATTGGCAACCTTGTGTCCCACTATGGTGCCAGATTCTAAGAAAATGATGGAAGTTTTTTCATCGGTGATTTGTCCTCGAAGTAGAAGGGTTATGTTACCGCCTCTAAACCTCAAAGCCTGAAGGGAAGCTCCTTAACAAACACCTAGAGGTAATGGATCATGTAACAAGCACACTCGGTACAAAGTTATAGACAGAATAACATTCATACATTAACACAAACTTGCACCGGAGTGTGCTTTGTTACCTGATCCATTAGCCTCTGGGCTATGTTAATGGATTCCTCTAGAGTTTGAGGTTTAGAGGCGGTAACATTCCCTTCAATACTTCGAGGCAATCCCCCGATGAAAACTTCTATCATTTTCTCAGAATCTGGCACCATAGTAGGACATATGGTTGCCAATTCCTGGAACCTTCTTACATATGCCTTGAGATCATTCCCCTTCACAGTCAGATGGTAAAATTCGTCTTCCATCTTCTAGACTTCAGTTCGGGGACAGTTCTTCTTTATCAAAAGCTTCTTGAATTCAACCCAGGTAATCTTGTAAGCTTCTTCTATCCCAATAGGTTGGGCAAAAGAATTCCACCAGGATAGAACTTCTTCAGTTAAAGTACCAGTAGCAAACTTCACCTTGCAGTCTTCGGTACAGTTGCTACGGGAAAACACTAATTCAGTTCGCTCAAACCAGCAGATAAGTCCGACAGCTCCTTCTGAACCTTTGAAATTGAAAGGTTGGCAGCTCATAAACTCTTTGTAGCTACACTTTCTTGCTACAAGAGCTTCTCTTTCTTCGATGTTCCTATTGGTATTATCAGCATTTTCCATGTTAGCAGCTTGTGCTTCTAGAGCTGCGGAAACACTATCAGCAACTAGTTTCTTGATGGCAGCCTGAGTCATGGCTGGTGCTTCAGATGTTGATGTCCTTTTGGGAGGCATTCTATCAACATAAGGCAACACGTAATAAGAATGATATCATAATTCTTTCCTTAAAATGCGTAAGGTTCAAAAATAAACATTGTCACAATAGTGATATCATAGATAATTCATATCAAATAAGTATCTATAATTTATTTAGAAGTCATGGTATGATTCATAATGATGAAGACGGAGATGATGATATAAGAGAAATTGTTTTAGGAGGGATATATCGGTATTATGAAACAACAAGGTAGAACGGGATCGCCATTGTATTATATTGATAAGTGTAGAATACACATATTCGTTTGTACCTAAAATAACCCAAATAAACCCAAAACAGACCAAAAATGGCAAAAATATGCTTGTATTTGTGTTTTGTGTGTGCAGGTACGGATAAGTCAAAAATCACAAGAAAATAGCTAAAAACGAGCAAGCACGGACACGAGAATCAGAAGAGTACAAAGCCGAAGCCAGAAATGTCAAGTTCCAGTCAAAGCCCAAAACCTTTGCCAATTTCCTTTTATAACAACCACAAGGACCAATCTTGCATTTCTCGAAAGTTATTTACAACTAGAAAAGGAGAAAAGGAAGACAAGGGCCAAATGTGTAAACCTCCCAAACTCCAACAGTTTTAACTGTCAAAAAAGGGGCGGGAACCCTTTTACTATTCACCCGTCTTCCTCGTTTTCACTCCCATGGTAAAACAAGGGGCAAATCAAAATTAGAGGGTGTTTAAGTCAATTCAAGAGGTCTAAATCACAAATGAAGGGACAAATCAGTCTTTATCAAGAGATTCATTAACCTTCTCTCAATCAAAGGCCACGTATCAATGAAAGAAGCACAATGGAATGTGGGTTTTTATGCTAAAACACTCACAAAACTAACACAAACGTCACATCAAGGGAATGACACGCTGGCAATCCTCAGGTGTCCACAATTTGATCAAACGGCTACAATTGATGCTCAAATGATTGAAGAAATGAATGGCAGAGATTGAAGGATTGGAGAGCAAGGAAAAAGGGTCTGGAAGCTTCAGCTTGGCACTATAAATAGGCTCTCATTCTCACACACATAAAAAAAGGGAGAATCTAGTTTTTTTTATCTTTTTTCTTATCTAGTTTTTAGTAATTTAGTCTAGCTTAATCTCGTAATTTTACTAAAATGTTTTTGTAATCCCCTTTTCTAGTAATGTAATTCAGTTTTCAATTAATGAAACTCAGTTTGTATTAGTCATAAGCTCTTCTTATTTTCAACCTTAAATCTCTCTTAATAAGCCAAATTGTCTAAATAAGCTAATAAGCTCATTTAAAGCTCTTTCAGTCTATAAGCTGAAATAGAGCTGTTTGAATTCAGAATTAATCTTATCTAAACCTTAAATCAGTTTAATCTTACATGGATCTTATTGGATTAGAGCTTTTGGAAGGGGATCTTAACTTGGAAGAGATCCCAAGGACTTATACCCTAGCTTATTAAAAAGCTAGGGAGCTTGTAGTTGCCTTAATTGGTTCCTTTTGTTTAGCTAAAGGATCAAGTAAGGTTTCATTTCATCTTCTCTAATTTCATTTTAATTGTTAGTTATAGCTTAATATGCTTAATATTGTTTAATTGGCTTAATCTCTAGCTATTATGTTTAAATATCTCTCTAAGTGCTTATTATTTATTGTCATCATCTATGTATTTGCTATTAGTTAAAGTATCATTAGTTACTAATTTTTGTCATAAAACTCTTAAAAATCCAAAAATATTAGTTTAAATTATTTAGGATCTTAAATTTTAATTTCAGTTGTTTATCATGAATGCTAAATTTGTTTAAGCTATGTTTTTATCTGGTATTATAATATTTGTTCATTAAATTTCTCTCTAAAAAGCTTTTTCTCAAATCTGTCATAGTTTAAAAGGGGTGTTTGGTTTAGTGCACTCTTGAAATTGCACTAGCAGTACTAACATAAGTTAGTACTGCTGAACCTTTACACTACCAGTACTAACCATAAGTTAGTACTGTTAGCTTAGATTTTAGCTTACCAAAATCAGTAGGATTTAAGTTTAGTTATAGCTTATTATGAATTTAGTTTTAGTTTTCATTTTCTAGCTTATTTCATTGCTTTTTCTGTTATCAAAAGTCAAATTTCATCAGCAGTACTTTCACTTGAAAGTACTGCTGAACTTTTACACTAGCAGTACTAACCTCAGTTAGTACTGCTGTGTTCTTAGCTTAATTTGGTTAGATAATTTTAAGGTTTAGCTTACCAAATTCAGTAGGATTTAAGTTTTAATAGAGCTTAATATAGTTTAAGTCTTTAATTTTGTTTTCTAGCTTATTGTCTTAGCTTATTTTGCTATCAAAAGTCATAAAAAACCTGAAAATTCCAAAAACAGTACTTAGAAACTTTAGGATTTTAATTTGTTTAATCAGCTTATTATTCTAGATTTTATAGCTTATTTAGATGGATAATAAGTAGATTAATAAGTTCTTAAAGTTTTAAAGTCTAGTTTAGCTTATTAAGTTTTCTAGTCTATTTGGAGTTTGTGTTACCTTGCTTATTTCCTGAGTTTGCTTGTTTCATGCTTAATTTCAGTAGTTTAAAAGCACTTCTAGCTTAGTTTTCTTTGCATTTTTAGATTAAGCATATCATAAGCTTTTTAGAATTCCTTTCCTTTTTAATTTTGAGCTTAAAATAAGCTTTTTAGAGCTTAATTAGTAAAACCATAGGTTAAGGCCTCCTTTCTGAGGTCAGTTTAGAAATAAGCTTTTATTGAGCTTATTTGTGAGTTTCAGCCCAAGTAGCTTTTATTAATTTTGTTCCCACTAGCTTCCTTTACAACTTTGCTTCTTTGAGTTTTTCATTTTAAGCTCGTTAAAATTTCGAATGCTTATTGGACTTAATTTGTGATCGGGATAGATTCTCAGGGTAGATAGTGTAACTTTCAAATTTAGTTGTTTACTAAGTTGGCCCTCCGTTAGTTGTTAAGTTTCCCCGTTAGTCTCTTAGATCTTTGCACCATTAGTCCATTAGTTAAGTTGTTAACTAAGCTTATTAGTTTTAATTAGTAATTAGGTTTAATTTTTAATTAGTTTAATTAAACTTTTATAAAAAGATAAAAATTAGGGCTTTTATTTTTAATAATTTTCTACACTTTTTCTTTAGTGAAATTTTAGTTCACATTTTTAGGGTTAAATCTTAGTCAATTTGCTTTATAGTTGCATTTCCGTATTTGTTTAATTGTTCAATTTAATTTTATTTTCATATCTTTCCAAATCAAATATCTTTGCTTCATTCAAATCAGGATCCGAACCTAAACGTGGTTTCAATTTCACTAGTCATTGGGGATAACGACCCGGGTGATCATACTTACCCGGTTAAACATACGTATATTATATATATTATATATTATTTTTGTAAGTCTTAACTTTTTACCTTGGTTAAAGGTGAATAGTTGGAATTTACCTAAGTAGTATTCTTATTATATATTTTATAGGTACGTAAAACTACAGACTTAACTTAAAATATACCAGATTTAACTATAGTACTGCACTTACCGAGTACAAATTAAGTACTGCCAACTTAACTTAGTAACTGCCAGTAATTAACTTATACTGTCGAACTAACAAATACTACCAGACAAACTGTTATACAACCATATAAGTCTTTTTACAATCTATTTCCCAACAATCCTCCCTAACTTGATCCTTCACTTGTAAACTTTAAGTTCCTCAATATATTCCTGATCCTCACTTTAAACGATTTAAGCTTCCCAGGATGTTTGTAAATAGGAATTCTTTGAAATTATTCTTGATCCTGCAATACTTCAAATCCACTCTTTATGATCTCTACAGCACCTATTCTTCAAAGTCTTTCAACAAACCTATATAACCAGCAAACCCAAATAAATTTTTTAACTATAAGTACATCAAAACCTATAGTTTTAGGCTATTCTCATTACTTCTAGGTGTGTTAACACCATGTGAGAGGTGAATCATTGAAATTTTTAAATGGATAATGATGTCGCCTTTACTAGTAAGCCATTTACTCTGAGTAGTTAGGTCCTTTGGCCACCAAAAGGTGCAAGTCCATGGTTACTGAAAACCATTTCAACTCTCATACATACAACAATGGTGAGTTGAATACCATATGTTTTTGGCAACCCATTACAGCCATAAACGATTTGATATGCTTTACATGTACCATTGCCGTCAGAGGCTTAATCAATCCTTTGGCACCTAATAAAGGTAAATTTCCATGGGGATTGATGACCATGTCAACTCTATTTTCCATTTCAGCCTCGTTGGGACATAACGACCCGGAGACACCCTATACTGCTTCCGGTTTTCTTGATCTCGCGGGTTCTGATCCTTTTTGTGTATTTATATTTATATGTACTTATTGATACATAAAAACAAGGGTTGGTTCGCGCGTAACCACTAGCCAACTCTTCACTTAAACAGATATGGTGAGTTGAAAACCATACAACTTATTGGCAAGTTATCAACCACAAAACGGATTTGAGAGGTCTTTACCAAGATCCGTTTGCTCCTAGACTAGCCAGTCCTTATGTCTGTTAGACATGGTGGACTGATAACCATTTGTTGTGTTAGTGCATAGCACCTCCACCAAGTGTTATCCTTCTCATCTCCATCCTAGATTTTTAACTCATCAACCTTCACTACTTCCTAATACCAGCTTGCTTTTCCATCATTTTCAACATTTTATAGCAATCCTCATCTGGTTTTCCTCCTTGAAGTTTCTTATCTAGCATAGTTTTGCATATCTCAGCAGATAAAGGATATTTTCTTTCAATTAGCATATATATATATATCCATTGACTCCAAGTTCAAACAATGTACTCTATAGGTATCATAATATCTCCAACTTATGATCCTTTGCTGACCTAATACACTCCAAATAGGATCTGTGCTAAGGGGTTCCTCAAACATATTCTTTAAATATTCCCAAAGTACCTTCTCTAGCTCATCCTCTGGTCCATCCATACCATATCTATTCATGACAATCCTATATAACTCAGCAAGATCATCTCTAGATATATCCTTTAGCATAGCACCAAAATTTATGTACACTATATCAGTTCCATCTTCCCTAATTATTTGGTACACACCTTTTTCTCCTTGCTTGATAATTTTATAGGTAGATATACTAGGTGATTTCATAGCTACAGGAACAGGATTAACAGGAATTTTAGTACCTGAAAAAGAATCATCTTGTTCACTAACTTCATCTGAATCTTTAGAATTATCCTTATCAAGATCTGTATGCAACCCTTTCCTTGCCATCTGTTTTCTCCTCTTTCCAGACTTCTTGGTTGGATTATCATCTTTTCCTTCATCACTCTTTAGTCTTTTTGAAGTCTTTGTTTGGAGTTCTTCACCAAATCTTTTCAAACTATCTTTAGTGGCTTCAAAGTTTATTGGTGCAAAAGATTTAACCTGTTTCACCAGCTTATCAAATTCTTCTTTAACTTCTTCAAAAGTTAAATTCTTCAGCTAAGATAACTTCCATGTCCCCTGATTCTTCAAATAATTCATCATATATGTTCTCAGCTGTGATTGGGTCATGGTCTTATTTCTTTTAGCTCTTGCTCTTTCCTCTGCAAAATATTTCTTCCTTTGATTTACTAGATCAACCATCTTCTTTACAAAATCTTCTCCTTGTAAGTCACTTCTTAGCATACTCTTTGACAACTCTGCATTAGCTTCAATCTTTGCTCTAATTAAATCCTAATCTTCATCTGTGTAATGCTGAGCTTCAAATTGAACTTGAGCTCTTCTTTTCTTTTGTTGCTCACTTAATTCTTCTTCTTCTGCAAGTCTTTATGCTAGGAGAGAATCCAAGTGTACTTGTTTAGCCTCCTCTTCTTTTTGTAAAGTATCCAATCTGATTGCTTCAGCAAGGCTAGCTTCCTCCTATAGAATTTGTTCCTTAGACTTCTTAGGAGCTTCTTCAATGATCATAGGAGCTTTTCCTTCTCTTTGGCCTTTATCAGGGGAATGAATAGACCTTTTAGTACTGCTAGTACTAACTTGTTCACTAACAGTACTAACTTTAATACTGCCAGTATTAACTTCTTCCTGGAAATCCAAGCTAGTGGCAACCTTCTTTCCCTTAGACTCTTTCCTTCTCTTATACCTTCTTCCCTTATCAATTGATTTTGGCTTTTGAGAAGCAACCCTAGAGAGAGTTTTAGCTGCTTCTAATGTGGTAGGGCTTATATCTTCTACTTGTTCCTCCCCTGAAGCATTGACAGTAGTCTTAGAAGGAGTAACCAGCCCTTGTACCAAAGAAACTAGAGGATCATCTTGACTTTTCCTCCCCTGAGCCTTAGGTTCTTCCTCTTCAGAGTCTGATAAAACCACATTTCTCCTTTTCAAAATCCCTTCCAGCTTCTTTACCTTCTTGACCAACTTCACAATAGCACTCCCCATTGTCAGCTTGGTTTGTTTGAGATCCGTTTCTAGGCTATCAATTCTTGACATCAACTGAGGAACTACTTGAAGCAAATCATCCACAGTCATCTGTCCTTGGACCTGTTCTTGTGGGGGTGAGAAGTGTTGGTGGGCAGGAGATGGCTCCTCAAAGGTGTGCCCACAACATGATGTTCTTGACCTGCATTTGGATTAGTAGTAGCAACAAGCAACAAAGCAGGAAACAAAGGTCTTGGTGCTCCTCTAAAACCCCTTTTCATATTCCCAAAAATCTTTTTGGTCAGGGTCACAGCCAGATAAGGGTGTTTGTTTTTCGTTTGAATATCCAAAATCAGCTGCAGAAAATGAGGATACATCAAAAACTTCGTCTTGCTTTTCAAATTTGCC
>BQNB010197704.1:0-11192 GCA_026074375.1 Tanacetum coccineum | reverse complement strand
AAAAATCAAAATCATTTGTTTCTCAATTCAAATCATCAATTCATTCGTATCGATTTACCATTCCAGCCTCGTTGGGGATTTACGACCCGGGAAAACTCTATACTACTTCTCGGTATCATTGACTCTGCTTTTAGACTATCCTTACTATATATTTGATATTTTATTATATTGTATATATTTTAAGGTGTAGTCTGAGCGGATCAGTCACTCAAGATTTTTAAAATATATTGTATTTTAAAGCTTGGATCGATCTATGGATTCCGACAAATATCTAGAAGGGCAATCTATGCAAAGACCACCACTCTTTGAAAGTGATAGTTTTATTTATTGGAAAAATAGATTCGAGACATATATTAAATCAAAGGATCTAGATCTTTGGTATGTGATTACCAATGGTGATTTTTAACCTATTGAACAAAATCCGGAAACCAAATTAGATTAGGTTATCCTTTTTGAAAAATAAACCGATGATCTCAAAAAGAGACTTGCAAAAAATAATAAAGCAAAAATGGTTATTTACAATGCTTTGCCAAGAAAATAATATGAAAGAATTTTCATGTGTAATACGGCAAAAGAAATTTAAAAAACTTTGTTAATCACCCATCAAGGTAATAGCCAAGTCAAAGATAATAAGATTGACCCTTGGTTCAACAATATGAACAATTCGTCATTTTCAAAGACGAATCTATAGATAGTGCTTTTGCTAGATTTAATACTATTATTACTAGTCTTAAAGCTCTTGATGAAGGTTATTCTAGTAAGAACTACGTAAGGAAGTTTTTTAGAGCTCTACTTTCTAAATGGAGATCAAAGGTCATGGCGATTGAAGAGTCGAAGGACTTAACATCACTATCTGTGGATGAACTAATCAGGAACCTCAAAGTTCACAAAATGATCATCAAGAAAGATTCTAAAATAGTCAAAGAAAAAGTTGAAAGAAAATCTATTGCTTTAAAGGCTAAGAAAGAATCTAGTGATGAAGAGTGTTCGACTTTTGGTAGGGAAGACGAAGAGTACACCATGCCAGAAAGAGACTTTATTAAGTTCTTTAAAAGAAGAGTTAGGTTCGTGAGACAACCTCGGAACGACAAAAAGATGTACCAAAGAAGTCGTGATGACAAGAACGGTAATGGTGATAGAAAATACTTTAGATGTGGCGACCCTAATCATCTTATTGAAGAATGTCCAAAACCACCAAAAGATAAGAACCAAAGAGCTTTTGTTGGAGGCTCTTGGAGAGATAGCGGTGAAGAAGATGATGAAAAGGTCAAAGATGAAACATGTCTTATAGCTCACGCATCAAGTGAGATATGCCTTAGAGTCGACTTGGATCCTGATAAATAGATCAAGGATAGCGGATGCTCTAAACATATGATGGGCAACCGAAAGCTCTTCTCCACTTACAAGGCATACAATGGATTTAACGTCATTTTTGGTAGTAATCTTGGTGGTAACATCATTGGCAAATGTACGATTTCTAATGACTCTCTCAAAATAGATAATGTTGAACATGTTTATAACTTAGGATTTAATTTGCTAAGTATAAGACAAATATGTGACAATAAGTGTAGAGTAACTTTCTCTTAACATGATATTGAAATCACTAAGGATGGTAAAGTCATAGGTAGAGGTATTAGGAAGAAAGGCTTATATGTGATGAAATTAGGAAATAAGCCAAAGGATCAAATTTGTCTAACAACGATTGATGAAAATTCCACCTTATGGCATATGAGATTAGGACACGCAAATATGTGTCTCATTTAATTGTTGGCCTCTAAGGAATTAGTTAGAAACTTACCTAAGCTTAAGTTTGATCAACATTTTTTTGATGCTTGCAAAATGGGAAAACAAGCTCACGCTAGTCACAAATATAAAAATGTAGTCTCAACGACTAGATGCTTAGACCCTAGTCATAGTAGATGACTACTCTAGGTATACTTGGACTAGATTTCTTAAGGATAAAACCGAAGCTTTCGATCAACTTAAAATATTTAGTAGGAAAATCCAAAACCAATTAGGTTGTTTAATAGTGTCAATAAGAACTGACCACGGAAAAAAATTTAATAATGAGGTGCAATTTGGAGTGTTTTGTAATGCCAATGGTATTACACATAACTTCTCGGCTCAACGCACTCCTTAATCAAATGGCGTGCTCGAAAGGAAAAATAGGACACTTCAGGAAAAGAGTAGGACTATGTTGAATGAGCAATCGTTACCACAAAATTTTTGGTGTAACGCCATATATACTTCAACATACATTCTCAACCGAATTCTCATTAGAGTCATTCTAGGAAAAACACCTTACGAACTCTTAGGAGGTAGAAAACCTACGCTAGATTACTTTAGAGTGTTTGGAAGCAAGTGCTTCATTTTGAACACAAAAGACTACCTTACCAAGTTTGACCCAAAGTCATACGAAGGTGTCTTTTTAGGTTATTCTCAAAATAGTAAAGCCTATATCATCTTAAACAAACACACTAGGAAAGTCGAAGAATTACTTAACGTGACATTCGATGAAACTCCTTCACCCTCTAAGACATCACCCTTGGTAGATGATGACTTAGACGAAGATGAAGCAATAAAGGTCACCGAAAAGAAAAACATAGAAAACGACATTGTGGATGAAACTTTAGAGATTGATGAAATAGTCAACATTAAGGAATCTAGGAACCATCCATTAGAAAATGTCATTGGAAACCCTAACCAAAGAACCTTTAGGTCACAAGCCCAAAACCAAAGTAACTTCTTTTGTTTTATATCAACTATATAACCTAAGAATGTGAATGAAGCATTAGGAGATGAAAGTTGGATAGTCACCATGCAAGAAGAATTAAATCAATTCGTTGCTAACAACGTTTGGGAATTAGTTGCTCAACCTAGGAATATAACAATCATAGGAACTAAGTGGGTATTTAGAAATAAGTTAGATAAGAACGGTATTGTTTCTCGAAATAAGACTAGGTTAGTTGCTCAAGGTTATAACCATCAAGAGGGCATCGATTATGATGAAACTTATGCCCCGGTTGCTAGACTTGAGTCCATTAGAATATTGATAGCTTATGCTTGTTCCTTAGATTTTAAACTATTCCAAATGGATGTAAAAAGTGTATTCCTGAATGGTTTTATCAATGAGGAGGTATACATTCGCGTTGTTGACCAAACGGAACCCCGGAAACTCGAAATCTTTTCATGTAAACTCAAGTTATCGTATTTCTAGTGTCATACTACTAAAAATTTCGTTCACCTCTTATTCCCTAGCCAAATGTGGTGCCTAAACCACAACAACAAGTATACTTGAAGACTCTAAATTAAATCAACAAGCATCTTTCTTGAAATTCCATGCATGTGCTCATGCTTACACAAGATGGTGACACATGAGAATGTCATTCTCATGCACCATTTCTCATATTAATAAGACCATGTGTTTACTTACACACTCTTGCATCTTTGACTAGCAAATTTAGAACCATAATCATATCACTTAAACATTAGCTAGAAAAATTGAACCATCTTGGTCCTTGTGAGCCTTCTTTGGCCGAACCACATGACACACACACCTTTGGTGTGTGTTGGTCACTTATGCATCACTTGAACCCTCTTAACCCTAGTCTTGGACTATAAATACCACACCATGAGGGTTTTCATTTCATTTGCAAGTCACCAACAAAAATCTTTTTCTCCCTCCCCTCTACCCTAGCTCACGGCACAACCTAAACACACAAACACTTCCATAACTTTTGATTTCTAGCAAGATCCAAGTATTCTAAACTCATTTCTAAGGTTATCTAAGGTAGATCCAAGTGTTAGTTGGTTGTTTTCAAGAGTTTTCAAGAATCATAAAATTTGGGTTTCAAGTTTTATAAGTGGATTTTGCAAGATCTTGTGTCTTCATCTTTAGTTTACTTTCTTGTGAGTATTTCTTGACCCACCTTGTATTATTTTGATGTTGTTATGAATCTTGTTATAGATCTATGTTTATATCTAAAGATCCAAGTGTTTGTGATGATTTTACAAAAGAAACTACAATTTATTTTTGTTCATCTTAAAAATATGTTGGAAGTCTTATGACAAAAGCTTTATGTTTATATGTTATAATATGTTCTTGGTGAGATTGAGAGTGATGAGATTTGCAACAATAGAGATTACGTTGGATATAAGGTTAGTTTTGTGGGTGATTAGTTGTAAAAATAAAGGTTGAACTAGATTAGGCACGAATAGCGAGTTGTTGATTTTTGGGTCACTTTTGTCAAAACCGACTTGCTGTCCGAATTAGAGTTTTTGTGGTTTTTGGGCGACTTAAAAAGGTTTGCATTAGGCGTAAAAGAGTTTTCCGAAGAAACTCATTTCGAATAGATAATTTTTCATATATACACTTGAAAATCGACTTAAAACAGGCAATTTTGGCCAAATAAACTCGAAACATTTTTCGGCGAAACAGGAAATGTAATGACCCGATCCAGCAGCAGCTAAAAAAAACGGCGATTCCGGAGCCCTTTCGGGTCCGAATCGGCAAAGTATACAAACAAAAAAACACGAAAGTTGTCCGGAATGAGATTTTACTATAATGTTGGCAACCGCTTAGCCTAAAAGTAAAAAACGAGAGACATTTTTACCACAAATCGGAAATATAGATTTTTAAGAAACACTCTAATTACTACTTGCTGATTGGAATAATAAAAGGGGATTTCGGGCACTTTCGGACGATTTTGAATGTTCTAAATGTAAGCGAAACATATAGAGACGTTAGGTAATTAGTTAGAACATCTAGAAATGTCATGAAAGGTTATTTGAAGATGCCAGTCTTATAAAAATAGATTATTAAAAAAAAAATGTACGAATTGGACATTTAGCGATATAAACATAAGGATTTAGCGTTTAGAATCGATTAAAGCTATTTGTAAAATATGGAAACTTAAGATAAAAGGGACGCTATTAACCAGTTTTGAAACTAAAAAGTTTCCTAAAAGGAAAGTTTCTAAAAATAGTCACATTTTTACAATATCGGATTTAGCTAAGACATGGGAAAGTTTCAAAGTCCTTTTATTACTAAAACGCAAACACCCTTGGATGCTTAAACGGATAACATTGGATGCATATATAAAAACACACACACACCACTACTCTCTCTCTCTTCTCCCTCAAACTATCCGGCCAACCACCACCACCGCCGGATCCGGCCACCACCGTCGCGCCGCCGCCGGAAAACTTTTCCGGCGGACTTTTCCGGCCGAATGCAAAAAGGTTCCCCATCTCTCGATTTACCCGATCCCCACTATCACTCTCCTCCACGCGCCACCTCCGCCACCGAAACCACCACCGCCACCCGCTGTGACCACCAACACCATCTTCACCATCATCGTCATCACCATGACACCACCCCCCCTGCTGCTACTCCACGACGACCACACACCACCACCTTCGTTCGGGTTTAAAACCACCACCATGGTGCGTTTTGTTTGGGTTTAAAGAAAAAGGGGGTGCGTCGGGTTGGGTGGCCACCACCCACCAAGGGTGCGTCGGGTCTATGGTAACACCACAGGGGTGTCCGGTTGGTGGTAAGCACCAAAGAGTGCGTCGGGTTGTGGGTTGACAGCCGGGGGGAGGGGGTGTGTGTGTCGGGTTTGGTTTGCGTTTGGTTGTATTAACATAACCGAAGGGATGTTTGGTTGGCTGTCGAAACAGCCGGGGAGGGCGTCGGGTTTGGCTGTCGAAATAGCCGGGAAGGGTTGTTTCGGGTTGTTAATATCACTAGGGTGCATTTGGTTGTAATAAAAACACCAAGGGGTGTGCTCGGTTGACTGCCACCACCACGGGGGTGCGTTGGCAGTCACCACCACCACGTAGGGTGCGTTTTGGCTGCGGGACAGCCGAGGGTTGTCGGGTTTTGGCAGCGAAACAGCCAGGTACATAAGGGTGTGTTTGGTTTCGGGTTAAAGTACCAAAAAGGGGTGCGTCCGGGTTGGTTATTAAAAACGCAGCGGTGCGTTTGGCTGTTGAGAACAGTCATAGGCTGCGTTTGGTTTGTAACAGCCCAGCAAGGGCGTGTTTGGTTGTATAGAAACACAAAAAGGGGCGTTTGGATTTGGGTTTACCAAAATTAGGGTGCGTTTGGCTTAATAGCCACGCACAAGGGTGCGTTTGGTTTGTGTGTGTCACGGAAATGGGTGCGTTTGGATCTGTTTTACAGCCGAGGGTGCGTTTGGTTTTGTAACACGGAAAAGGGGTTTTTGGTGTTGTTGCAGCAGACTAGGGGTGTTTGTTTCTAGATTTAACATCGTTTAAGGGGTGTTTGGTTGAGGTAGAAAACATCTAGGAGCGTTTGGTTTGGGCTGTTAAACAGCCGTAGGTTGCGTTTGGCTGTTGGAACAGCCAAAGGGTGTGTTTGGCTTAACAGCCCACCCACAACGGTGCGTTTGGTTGGCGGTAATCACCCAAGGGGTGCGTTTGGTTTACCAACGCAGCGGGTGCGTTTGGTTTAGTAGCAAATCTGTTAGGGTGCGTTTGGTTGTGCTCGACAGCCCACAAGGGGCGTTTGGTTGTGGGTTAACAGTCGAAGGGACTGTTTGGGACAGCGAGCACAAAAGGGTGCGATTGGTCGTGTAAACATGATAGGGTGCGTTTGGATTTAGAGAAGGCAACAAAGGATAGTGATGATCAACGAGGGTTAGTTTGGTATATATAACCTTAACAAATAAAAATATATCAAGATTTGATATAAATATTAAAATCGGCCCGGTGGTTAATTGGTTAAATAAATGTGACTAATTATCTTTCAGATACATTATATTAGACTGGTAAGGAATATAAAATACTATGATTCGTAACGAAGTTATAATATGGAAATGATGTTTATTAAACGATAATTAATAAACACCCTTGAATTGTTAGAATGTTTTCTATTAAATTAAATTGGGAAAGTGGATTTGCAACAAAGTCGTTCGACTTGGGATCGTTTTATAAACGGAAAGGTCATGGCGAAATATATATATATTTCAATATTTAGTAACGTTTTACTAAAACTCATATTGTGTTATAAACGGATAAAAAGGGACCAAGTTATATTTTTAAAAGATACATTGACTTGTATTATACAATAACCCGACCAATGAACGAAAACTATACTTTACATTGAGACAACTGTTTTAGACGCGACCCGTTGAGGAAATGAAATATGAGTTTATAAAATATTATATTATATTTTATAATTATCAGCTAGAAGGTAACCTAATAATTGTTGTAAAAGGCTTTACAAACATTGTTTAACTTAATTGGTAATCTTAAAACGTACGATTACGTTTATACAAGAACTTTTTATTAAATTAAGTGATGATTTCAGAAAATGAGTCAGACTAATTGGTTTAATTATTTTATTCACACTTATTATATAATACCTGCAAGGTATTATATACTCTTCATTAATCTTTGGATTGATTGTCCTTGTTATATATAATTCACGGTAGGAATTATATAAGGGTTATTTTTCATATGTAATATATAAAGAATATATATTACACACTGTGCGTACATTTTTAATTTATTTATTTAACCAACCACCAAACCATTACAACTTTAAATCTAAATCTTTATCAATGTGTCGCGTTGATGTAACCATCCATCGGGAAACCCAAATACATTATCCTAGGCTAGTGGGACTAGGCGTTAAGATTAGTTACAACTTCTTGATTGAGCCGCTTCGTCTTCCGTTCGTGCTGTGCATATTAGATGCCTATCTGTCAATCGTTCTACAACATCAATGTGAGTTTATAGCCCCTCTTTCACTGTTTTACAGTTACTTTACAAATCTCGGGGGAGAATACATGCTCAATACAACTTGTTTACATATTCGTTTACAATATCTTTTACATACTATTCTACACACTTGGTTTACATACTTGATTTTGCAATTCATTACGAACACAATTACATAGTTGATTACAAACTTAGTTTCATACTTTGTCACATACTCATTCGCATACACGTTTATGAAATTTTTTACATACTCATTACAAACTCAATTACTTGATTTATATCACACTATTTTCTACTTATGGATTTAAGTACTCAAAGTTAATTACGAATACAATGGTTAATTTTTATTGGACACAAGTGTTTTCGGTTATCATCTCCTGTTTACTTATGCCTAAGTAACATAACCCACCATTGCCCATTATCATGAACTGTTAAATTCTTAACCGGAGGACCGGTTAAGGAAGCGCGAGTGTATAAATGGATCTATTTGGGATTGACATCCCTATTCGGGTGAGTAGCTCTCACTAGTTTCGACCGTACTGAAACACGTATGCATACATGTCGGAACAATTTGGATGTTGTGGGTTTGAACATCTACACGAGCCTTTATTTGCATTAAATTGCATACATAGATGTCGAGCTTTAGTGTCATGAGTTTAGCGTAACAGTAGATCTTATTTATGTGGTACTGTATCTGTTATAGTAGACCCATACATTTTGGAAAAATCAACGATATCACTGTCCATACTACTTATTGAACATTACTAATTTCTGAACACTTTTCATTATATTGCGGCGAAGCAATAAACACTATAAAGGATTGAAAGGGTTTATATACTTTATATCTTTATGATTCCAACATTTACATTTATACTTACAAAACATCTATGAACTCACCAACTTAATGTTTGTCAGTTTTTATGCCATGTTTTTCTCAGGTGAATTAGATGCTTGGCTTACTTGATGTGCAATGGAGTCTAAAATTTACAAGATTTCATTTATGGATTTCTACTTACATACAAATGATTAAATCTCGTTGGGTTATTTTCAAGCTCTTCATTATGATGCAATTACGGGAGAAATGTTACATCAATTTCAAAGAAATCAACGAGATTACTTTTCAAACGACACATTTAGAGGTCGTTCTCTTGTATCTTGTGCTATTGTATTATTAAGTGACGCCCCCGGACATATGTCCGCTGCGACACATTTTTGGGGGTGTTACACAAAGCTTGGTATAACAGATTAAAAGCTTTCCTTATTAAACATGAATATAAAATGGGAATGGTAGATAACACTCTTTTTACTAAGAAGAAAAGTTCAAATCTCATCATCGTTCAAATATATGTCGATGACATTATATTCGGTTCGACTTGTCAAGACATGTGTGATGAATTTGCCAAAATCATGCATGACGAGTTTGAGATGAGCATGATGGGTGAACTTAACTTCTTCCTTGGATTACAAATTAAACAAATGGAAGATGGTATCTTCTTTAATCAATCTAAATATATTAAAGAAATGCTTAAGAAATTTGGCTTAGAAGATTCTAAACCAATGAAAACCCCCATGTCCTCCGATACTAAACTCACAAAAGATGAAGAGTGTGAGTCGGTAGATAGTACCAAGTATCAAGGCATGATAGGTAGTTTATTATACCTAACGGCAAGTAGGCCCGATATCATGTTTAGTGTCTGCCTTTGTGCCCGCTTCCAAGAGGCTCCCAAAACCTCTCACCTTGAAGCGGTTAAGCGTATCTTCTGATACATTAAAGGCACTACGCACTTAAGATTATGATATCCTAAGGGAACCAGCATAGAAATCGTAGTATATGCCAACTCTGATCATGCAGGAGATTATGTGGACCGAAAGAGCACTAGCGGTATTTGTACGTCCGTGAGATGTTGTTTGACATCTTGGTTCTTGAAGAAACAAACCGCTCTTGCTATATCTACTATCGAAGCCGAATACGTAAGCGCCGAAAAGGTATGTCAACAAGCAATATGGATGAAACAAGCTCTCATCGACTACGACGTACGACTCGACGACGTTCCCATCATGTACGACAACAAAGGCGCGATTGACCTTAGCAAAAACCCAGTGCAACATTCTCGTACCAAACACATCGAAATACGTCACCACTTTCTTCGTGATAATGTCCAAAAAGGACATATCTCAATTGAAAAAGTGTCGTCCGTCGACAACATCGCCGATATTCTTACTAAACCCCTTAACGTGAATCGTTTAACTATCTACGTCTTGGTTTAGGAATGATGAAACACATTCCATAAATCATATTAGTCCGCTTCCATTTCTTCTGTCTCAATTCTAGTCCGTGTTCCATTCCGTGTTGTGACAACTTAAATGCTTCATACGAAGTACTTTAAGCATGTTGAATTCGCGAAATGCAAATTAAAACGTCACTCCTCTTCGCAAAATTTTCGTCAAAATTAAGTTCAAAATCATTGCCTGAGGGCGGCCCCCCAATATATTTGGGACCGCCAGGTAAATACGGGACCGCCATCAGCAAGACACAAAACGGGACACTTAACCAAAAATTTTCAAAATTGAAAAACATACACCCCCTTTCCTGCTGCCATTGACGAACTCGAACCAAAACCCACCAAAACTCAAAATCAATCATTAAAACTTCAATTGAAGATCAAATCAACACTAATAATCAATCCTAATATCACAAAAATCATCAATTGTAAGTCATTTCATCTATTTTCTTTCAATTTGAGTCTAGGGTTCATGATGAACACCAAAAATCAAAATTGGGGATTTTTATTTTTTCTTTCAACTTTGTGCAATTAAGAGTACTAGGATACAATGTATAACTAATATGCTTCCCGTAGACATAGGATTTGCATACATTAGTAAGATTAAACGAAAAATTGATTTTGAACAAAAACCCCAATTTTATTTTCAAATCGCCCACCTTAGGAACACAATAAAAATTGTTGTTATGCATTGTCAATACAACCTAAAAACGTTTTCAAACACATGCATAATGATCTCATAAACAAATTTTGAGATACATAATTCATATGTATTTTTCGACTTGTTTGGTTGAGCAAAATCAAATTAAGGAGCGTTTGGGTTAACTCTTAGGATCTTATAGTTAGGTCGAGTTAATCGTTACTCCACATTGTTTGCATATAGGCACACACTAGGCACAAACTCAAAACACTTCTTCCTCGTCAAACAATGTCTCTAGAGTCCCTCAAAACCCTCCTCATGAAAGTCATGACTTAAACACCCTTCTATCTGAAACCATAACTCTTCAAACTCAACAACGAGATGCTCATCGAGACGGGTTAAGGTCAATTGGACAAACTCTCAAGAACATGATGGGAGAAAAAAGGAAGTAAAGATGTTGGCATAACTTCTAAGAGATTATTTCTATTCTTATTATTATATCTCTTATCTAATACATTATA
>BQNB010197699.1:0-11193 GCA_026074375.1 Tanacetum coccineum | reverse complement strand
TAAAATCTAATGGAAGTAAATTAGTTAAAATGAATTTGTTTTTGAGTATATGGATTAAGTTTTAGAATTCATTTTACTTCCCTTTTGTTTTACTTTCCTTCTCCCCCCTTTTTGTAGAAACAAAAAGATGCTATAGGAAACTAAAGAGGGGGGGGAGGGGGGTTGAATAGTTTACCGGTTAATTATCCGTTTTAAAACTTTGCTTATAAAATGGTTTGATTCGAGTTGTATGTCAATCAATCAACAATATGAATCACAACTAAACTATCTAATGTAATGAACTAAATAAACAATAACAATATAAAGAGATAAGGAAAGAAACGATCAAACCAAGACACCAAGATTTATAGTGGTTCGGCTACGAAGCACCTCTTCGCCCTACTCCACTCCCCGAGTACTCCACTTGAGATTTCACTATGTCAACAAGCTCCCTTTAGGCGGAGAAAACCGTTTACACGTCGCTTACTTTCTTTTCCGACACTAAGCTAGATGTCGAGTCCTAATCTTAGCTAGAACCAATCTAAGACTTCACTAAGTCTTTATACACTCACAAGATATATACTCTTGGATTGACACACAATCCAATTCACACAAATACACAATTTACACTATTGGATCTACACACAATCCAATTTACACAACACCACAAAGAAAATATAATGAAGATTTGTGATCTTGAGGAGGAGGAAAGAGATCACTTGATAACAATTCGTTTCTAGATGAATACGATTGTTCTTCTCTTGCACTTGATTAGAAGAAGGGAGGAAGAGGGAATTAATCACTTGAAACATGATCAAGACATGTTAGTGATCAATATATGTGTTTGAGAAAGATAGAAAAAAGAGAGAAAAGTAGATCTGAGAAAATTCGTGGCAAGTGGTTGTATTTTTCAGATGGGGTGGCCCAGTATTTATAGGAGACAAAAAGAGCCGTTACTCTGTTGGCGGTCCCGGCGATCCCTAATATGTTAGGGGCTCGCCAGGCCTATAAGGGGGCCGCCCGTAGAGTACGCTCCTCTTTTTTTCTTTTAGTGGGGAATGTGTTATCTGTTTTGGAACCTTCCATTTTGGAGGGAAAAATCTGATTTCAAATTTATTGTTTTAATAAAACATTTCTTTTATGAATAAATATTTTGTGTATATATTTTTGTAAATACACTTTTGTAGAAATGTAAGGTTTAAGAAAAATATTTTCTTGATCACTAATCATGTATAATGATTTGTTTATCCATACCTTAAGTGATTAATCTTAGAAATAGAATTTTACGATTAGTAATTTATAAACGTTTAATTTTATCATAAACGTTTTTACATTTTGTTATTATCAAAACATCGAGAGGTCGAAAAATATAAATAACGTTTTTAGACATTATTTGTATTAACATCTCTCTTAAATCTGTAATCATTCACTTTCAATTCATCAATTAAATAACAATAATTTCGGTTATTAAACCTCATCTTGATTTCCCTAATATTGTTAAGTAGTTGATCTTCAATTCTTTAAATCCTAGATTAGCTGTTATCAAGTGGTATCAAAGCCAGGTTTCCTTGCAACTCTACCATTTTTTCCGGTCAAAATCCATTGAGTTTTGAAGTTTCTAGCAAAATTTTGTTATTTTCTAGTGAATTTTGTAGTTTCCGGCCAAATTCGGTTATAACTACCAAATTCGGTTATAACTACCAAATTCTGTTACAACTACCCCATTTCTGTTACAATAACTTCATATTTGTTATAACAAACCCAACTTTCACAATGGTGATCATCACAAGGGGTACTAATACTCAAGAGCCTGATAATCAAGTAACTGATCCTACAACTCCAAATCTAACATAATTAGGTCAATTGTTGAAACAAATTAGTGATAAAGTGGATGGATTGTGTCTTTTCAAAGATTTTGCTACTACTGAGTTTGCAAAGATCAATGCTGGTGAGGGGACTAGTAGTCAAGGGGGAAATGGTGGCAACCATAGGCCACCTATCCATATTAATAATACACAACAACATCACAGTCCTTATGGAAAGCTAACACGATTAGATTTTCCAAAGTTTAATGGGAAAGATGTGAAAGGATGGTTGTTCAGGGTGCAACAGTTCTTTCGTTATAGATCAGGTCAAAGATGATCAAAAGTTGAGGTCAGTTTCTATGCACTTGTTTCATAAGGCTCTCAATTGGCATTTTTTTTAAAACGTTTGGGGAGAATGTGCCTTGGAATGTGTATGAGACTGAGATATTAAGTAGGTTTGGGGAAGTTTATGATGATCCTTTAGTAGAGCTGAAAAATTTGAAACAAACCGGTGATGTTCAATCTTATCAAGATAAGTTTAAAATGTTATTGAATAAGGTGGATTTGTTTGAGTCTCAAGCTGTTAGTATGTTTATGAGGGGATTAAAAAGTAAAGTAGGAGTACATTTAAGAATGTTTAAGCCTATCACTATGAAGGATGTGTCATGTTTGGCTAAGATGCAGGAGGCCACTGCGGCACTCACCAAATCCAGGCCTCAATACTCCTATAACAGTTCTAGGTATATGCAGAGTAATGTGACTCCTAAAGTTACTGTTTATCCACCAAAACCACCACTTTTGGCATTACCACCAGCTCATAGACCTAGTTCTGCTAATCTAGTCAGGAGACAGCTTACTTAGAAGGAATTAGAGGAAAAGAGGGCAAAGAACCAATGCTTTTATTCTGACCAAAGGTATGTACCCGGCCATAAGTGTAGTGGTCAGTTATATACCTTAGAAGTGGTGGTAAATGATATGGAAAGGGAGAACATTGATATAGTTATGCTTGTTGATGTTGTGGAAGAAGAAGAATTTGTTGATTGTTCACAAACTATTGAGGAAAGACCCTAAATTTCATGAAATGCTTTATCAAGGGTCAATGCTTATAAAACAATGAGAATTAGAGGTTATGTAGGAAGGCATTTGGTACATATTCTCATGAACTTTATTAGTACTCACAACTTCTTAGTAATGGCTGCTGCAAGAAGAATGGGCTGTCAATTGAGAAGAACTGTACCATTGGATGTATCTGTAGCTAATGGGAATCAGATGGTCAGTGAGTACATGTGCAAGGATTTTGAATGGACTATTCAAGGAATCACTTATAAAGCATATGTAATGGTGATCCCTTTGAGTAGTTGTGATATGGTTTTGGGTGTCCAATGGTTAGCCATTTTGGGGTACATTGTTTGGAATTTTGAGAAATTAACCATGGAATACAAATACAAAGGCAAGAGGGTAGTATTGAGAGGCTCTCAACTAGCTATTTTAACTTGGTTAAAAGGCAAGAAGTTCCCAAAGAAAGTCACATAGGACAAGGCTGAGTTATCACTCATGTTTGTATGTGTGTATCCTGGTCAATTATGGCAAATGGAAAGCAATGAGGATGGAAGTATGAATGCTACTATTCAGGAGGTTTTAGATGACTTCAAGTCAGTGTTTGAAGTTCCTAAAGAATTACCTCCTCAAAGAGCTCATGATCATATAATTCCCTTAATGCTAAACACTCCTACAATAAACATAAGGCCATACACAAATCCACCCAATCAAAAGGAAGCTGTGGAATTGATGGTGAAAGAGCTTATGGATTATGGTGTTATTAGAGATAGCAACAACTCTTTTTCCTCCCCAATTGTTATGGTTAAGAGAAAGGATGTAAGTTGGAGAATGTGTGTTGACTATAGGAACTGAACAAGTATACTGTCAAAGATAACTTCCCTATACCAGGAACTGAACACGTGCAATAACAAACTTTCTAGTTTTGGCTGGAAAAGCGTTTAGCTTTCCTTAGTGCCAATCTCTCTATAAATAGCCGTTTACTTTCAATTTCTCATTTTATCATCCAGAAATTGTAACAGCATCTCTTATAGGAAACTAGAAGGGGGGTTGAATAGTTTACCGGTTAATTTGACCGTTTTAAAACTTTGCTTATAAAATGCTTTGATTCGAGTTGTATGTCAATCAATCAACAATATTAATCATAACTAAACTATCTAATGTAAAGAACTAAGTAAACAATAACAATAAAGAGAGATAGAGAAAGAAACGATCAAACCAAGACACCAAGATTTATAGTGGTTCGGCTACGAAGCACCTCTTCGTTCCTACTCCACTCCCCGAGTACTCCACTCGAGATTTCACTATGTCAACAAGCTCCCTTTAGGCGGAGAAAACCGTTTACACGTCGCTTACTTTCTTTTCCGACACTAAGCTAGATGTCGAGTCCTAATCTTAGCTAGAACCAATCTAAGACTTCACTAAGTCTTTACACACTCACAAGATATATACTCTTGGATTGACACACAATCCAAATCACAAATACACAATTTACACAATTGGATCTACACACAATCCAATTTACACAACAACACAAAGTTAATATAATAAAGACTTGTGATCTTGAGGAGGAAGAAGGAGATCACTTAATAACAATTCGTATGTAGAAGAATACGATTGTTCTTCTCTTGCACTTGATTAGAAGAAGAAGGGAGGAAGAAAGAATTAATCACTTGAAACAAGATCAAGGTATGTTAGTGATTAAGATATGTGTTTTAGAAAGAAAGAAAGAAGAGAGAAAAGTAGATCTGAGAAAATTCGTGGCAAGAGGTTCTGTTTTTCAGATGGGGTGGCCCAGTATTTATAGGAGACAAAAAGAGCCGTTGTGCTGGCGGCGGTCCCGGCGGTCCCAAATATATTAGGGGGCCGCCAGGCCTATAAGGGGGCCGCCGTAGACTACGCTCCTCTTTTTGTCTTTTTGTGGGGAAGGTGTTATCTGTTTTAGAACCTTCCATTTTGGGGGGAAAAATCTGATTTCAAATTTATTATTTTAATAATACATTTCTTTTATAAATAAATATTTTTTTTATATTTTTTTATAAAAAACTTTTGTAGAAATGTAAGGTTTAAGTAAAATATTTCTTAATCTCTAATCATGTTTAATGATTTGTTATCATACTTCTTAAAGTGATTATTTAGAAATAGAATTTTACGGTTAGTAATTTATAAACGTTTATTTTTATCGTAAACGTTTTTACATTTTATTATTATCAAAACATCGAGAGGTCGAAAAATATAAATAACATTTTTAGACATTATTTGTATTAACATCTCTCTTAAATCTGTAATCATTCACTTTCAATTCATCAATCAAATAACAATAATTTCGGTTATTAAACCTCATCTTGATTTCCCTAATATTGTTAAGTAGTTGATCTTCAATTCTTTAAATCCTAGATAAGCTGTTATCAAGTGGTATCAGAGCCAGGTTTCCTGGCAACTCTACCATTTTTCCGGTCAAAATCCATTGAGTTTTGAAGTTTCTAGCAAAATTTTGTTATTTTCTAGTGAATTTTGTAGTTTCTGGCCAAATTCGGTTATAACTACCAAATTCTGTTACAACTACCCCATTTTTGTTACAATAACTTCATATTTGTTATAACAAACCCAACTTTCACAATGGTGATCATCACAAGGGGTACTAATACTCAAGAGCCTGATAACCAAGCAACTGATCCTACAACTCCAAATCTAACATAATAAGAACAATTGTTGAAACAAATTAGTGATAAAGTGGATGGATTGTGTCTTTTCAAAGATTTTGCAACTGCTGAGTTTGCAAAGATCAATGCTGGTGAGGGGACTAGTAGTCAAGGGGGAAATGGTGGCAACCATAGTCCATCTATCCATAACAATAATACACAACAACATCACAGTCCTTATGGAAAGCTAAAACGATTAGATTTTCCAAAGTTTAATGGGAAAGATGTGAAAGGATGGTTATTCAGGGTGCAACAGTTCTTTGTTATAGACAGGTCAGAGATGATCAAAAGTTGAGGTTAGTTTCTATGCACTTGTTTCATAAGGCTCTCAATTGGCATTTATTTTTTTTTTAAAAGTTTAGGGAGAATATGCCTTGGAATGTGTATGAGACTGAGATATTAAGTAGGTTTGGGGAAGTTCATAATGATCCTTTAGTCGAGCTGAAAAATTTGAAACAAACCGGTGATGTTCAATCTTATCAAGATAAGTTTAAAATGTTATTGAATAAGGGGGATTTGTTTGAGTCTTAAGCTGTTAGTATGTTTATGAGGGGATTAAAAAGTAAAGTAGGAGTACATTTGAGAATGTTTAAGCCTATCACTATGAAGGATGTGTCCTGTTTGGCTAAGATGCAGGAGGCCGTTGTGGCACTCACCAAATCCAGTCCTTAATACTCCTATAACAGTTCTAGGTATATGCAGAGTAATGTGACTCCTAAAGTTACTGTTTATCCACCAAAACCACCACTTTTGGCATTACCACCAGCTCCTAGACCTAGTTCTGCTAATCTAGTCAGGAGATAGCTTACTCAGAAGGAATTAAAGGAAAAAAGGGCAAATAACCAATGATTTTATTCTGACCAAAGGTATGTACCTGGCCATAAGTGTAGTGGTCATTTATATACCTTAGAAGTGGTGGTAAATGATATGGAAGGGGAGAACATTGATATAGATATGCTTGCTGATGTTGTGGAAGAAGAAGAATTTTTTGATTGTTCACAAACTATTGAGGAAAGACCCTAAATTTCATTAAATGCTTT
Organism: Tanacetum coccineum; assembly: GCA_026074375.1. NCBI lineage: Eukaryota > Viridiplantae > Streptophyta > Magnoliopsida > Asterales > Asteraceae > Tanacetum > Tanacetum coccineum. Next base: position 4,611 of record BQNB010197699.1, on the reverse strand, counting down.
ATCAGGGGTCAATGCTTATAAAACAATGAGAATTAGAGGTTATGTGGGAAGGCATTTGGTACATATTCTCATGAACTCTATTAGTACTCACAACTTCTTAGCAATGGCTGCTGCAAGAAGAATGGGCTGTCAATTGAGAAGAACTATACCATTGGATGTATCTGTAGCTAATGGGAATCAGATGGTCAGTGAGTACATGTGCAAGGATTTTGAATGGACTATTCAAGGAATCACTTATAAAGCAGATGTAATGGTGATCCCTTTGAGTAGTTGTGATATGGTTTTGGGTGTCCAATGGTTAGCCACTTTGGGGGACATTGTTTGGAATTTTGAGAAATTAACCATGGAATACAAATACAAAGGCAAGAGGGTAGTATTGAGGGGCTCTCAACAAGCTATTTTAACTTGGTTAAAAGGCAAGAAGTTCCCAAAGAAAGTCACCCAGGACAAGGCTGAGTTGTCACTCATGTTTGTATGTGTGTATCCTGGTCAATTATGGCAAATGGAAAGCAATGAGGATGGAAGTATGAATGTTGCTATTAAGGAGGTTTTAGATGACTTCAAGTCAGTGTTTGAAGTTCCTAAAGAATTACCTCCTCAAAGAGCTCATGATCATGCAATTCCCTTAATGCTAAACACTCCTCCAATAAACATAAGGCCATACACACATCCACCTAATAAAAAGGAAGCTGTGGAATTAATGGTGAAAGAGCTTATGGATTATGGTATTATTAGAGATAGCAACAGCTCATTTTTCTCCCCAATTGTTGTGGTTAAGAGAAAGGATGTACGTTGGAGAATGTGTGTTGACTATAGGAACTGAACAAGTATACTGTCAAAGTGTTTTCTATGCTAGACTTGAGGTTTGGATATCACCAAATTCAAATGAAGGAGGAGGATATCCACAAGATTGCCTTTAGAACCCATGAAGGGCATTATGAATTCCTGGTCATGCCTTTTGGACTGACAAATGCCCCCTCTTCTTTTCAAGCTCTAATGAATGATATGTTCAAGCCTTTCTTAAGGAAGTTTGTGCTGTTTTTTTATGATATCCTCATATACAGTCCTTCCCTGGAAGACCATTTGGAACATTTGAGGTGTGTGTTGTCAACAATTCAGAATCACACTTTATATGCCAAACAGTCTAAATGCTCTTTTGCCATGAACAAGGTGGAGTATTTGGGACATTTAATTTCTGCTAAAGGGGTGTCAACAGACCTTAACAAGATCCAAGCTATGAAGCATTGGCCAAGACCTCTTAATGTGAAACAACTAAGAGGATTTTTGGGATTAACTGGCTATTATAGAAGGTTCGTCAAGAATTGTAGGATATTGGAAATTATAACACAATGGAAGATAGATGGATTAGCCAAATCTATAGAGAGAAAGTGTGAGAGAAAAAGCTTTCTAGTGAGAGAAAGTGTAACTTGTATGAAATGATTAACCACCTTTTCCATGGCATGGAAGAGGCTTATATAGTAGCTTACAAAACCGGCCAAAGGCCTTAGTAATGGGCTTACACGTTGGGTTTAATACTCGGCCTATTACCGAATGTTATACATTAAATGATTAACTATGAGCTACAATAAACGGTAAAATACATGGGGTGACCGAGTCTTTTTCTAATATCTAATAATCTCCCCCTAAGGGAGGTCACCCAAGAAAATAATAACTTAAGCTCAACAATCTTCTTATTGATCTTGTGTTCAGCTCGTAGTCTTTGATTCTTCATGTGACATCTTGTACTTTGAAGTGGTGAGCTTCTTGTGGACTGACATGCTCATACCTTTCTTGATCTTAAAAACTTGAATAATTTGTTCTTGAAGTTCTTTAGCTTTGATACTTGGCCACATCCAGAGGAACGCGTAATATCAGAGTCGTGGAAGCTTAGAAGCTAATGCTTGAGCTTTCATGATTTCTTTGAATGTGTTGGTGAAGTATGAGCATGCGGTAATGAACTTGTCTTTGCCAGAACAGGATGACACCATCTCCATCTTTATATGAATCTGTAATAAAACAGTTAGCAATAAAGAGAAAAATTGGTTTGAAAATCAGTCGACGTGTTACTTAGTGAAAGTGTTTTTGTAGCACATCGACAGTTTTAAGCTTTTATCAAAGTTCATTAACTGTCAATTCATATACTGGAATATATTTGATTCTTGTAAAATCGCACCATCGTTTCTTTCCAGTTGACACAAGTTTGATCCATTAAGGATCTCACAAGTTACCTACCAAGAGCTTGTTTGATGTTGGCTCTAGCAGGATTTCCATCTTCACTGTGATACTTAAGTATCACTCAAATGTTCTGGCAATACCATAAGGATAATGCGTAGGACTCTTATGATAATCCTTGTTTTCACATTATGTGAAGAACAAGTAAACTAGAATAGTGTCCTAATGAGATTAATTGATGATCTCTTGGCTTTAGACTCAATTGTGCATTTTGGTTTTAGTGATCGGAGGCTGGAACAGACTGCCACCTTTTCAATATCAACTAACTCGGAGTGAGAAAGTTAATAGATAACGTGTTTAGTCTCCGTGAGAAATGAAATAGAAATATTTTGAGAGATTCTGAGTGGCTAGGGTGGGTTGTGCATTGGATAACTAGGTCCATGATGTCAGTCTTCAATGTTAGTAATCATCATTGTGATTCTGACAGCAGATGTATTAACTCGGTTTCTGCCTAAGTGTATGGAGGGATTCTTTCTTTACATCTTTTATACTTACATTTCTTTTTCATTCTTTAACCCCTTTAGTGCTTACCGAGACTTCATGACTAGAACCTTGTTGGGTTTGTTCCAGTTCTAGCTCCTTCTCAGTCGGCACTATTCCCATATTATCACTTTTACTCCTTTTTTGTCATACCTAAGGACTTCTACACTAACTAGTGGATTGTCCCTTGGTTGATCCCTCCGGTTCTGGCTAGGTCACGGGAACTAATACCTAACCTTACCAACCTTATAACTCTGATAATGTTAAATACATGGTCGGTCTTTTTGGTACAGTACACCTTACCATAAAACTAATTGAAAAACTCAATCAGGTACTTGTGATATAAATATCAAAGCTTTTAGTACCTTGATTGTTTTTTTTAATTTTCATAAATGCCCCCCCTCAACATGTGCATTGATTAAGCAAAAGTGGGTAGCACAAGGAGGATGAAGTATACATATGAGTCCACAAAGTCACATTTTTTATTAGTTTTCATATTTAAATTATATTTTCTTCCCTTATCAAAAATTTCAACCCTTTGATATTTTGGATATGAATTGATTCAAATATGTTAGAAAACTGGGAAAAAATGTGCTGATTATTCACAAGACGAATAGGGAACAAATTAATGCTCCCCCTGAATTTATGATAGTACATGTGAGTGACAAGTATAAAAAATTTAAAAGATTTTGAGTTTAGCGAAAAAACTCTTAAAAAACGTTTATACTTGTCACTGAACACATAACTATACACTACATAATTATAATAATGTACAAGATATATTACACACAAATAAGATGATATTGACCTGAGTATCAGAATGATGAAATCATTCAGTTCTCTGAATAAGTCTGTAGTCAACATCTCTTAGCCTTCCACCAACAAAGCTTTTGAGACTCCTAAATATTATCCTAATCTTGAGTCTCCTCTCGATCACCTCCATAAAATCCTTACTCCTCCTTCTATCATCCTCAGACTAAATTCGTGTTTCTATGCCCTTATTGTATTCGTACAACTTGAAGTCTTTAACCATGTGATCTAGCTTGTCCATAATCCTTTGCAATGTGCCATCACTGAACTTGTGCACCTCAGTCTCTCGCATCATCTTCTTCTGATCATTTATGTCTTTGTAGATTACTGCCCCGGCTTGCTGACTATGTTGTAGTCTTCTTTAAATAGAAAGTCAGATGCATCCAATCTGGTTGAGTGAGATTGAGTTTTGTCTCATAACTTTCTGTTGAGATCGTTTAAGCTTAGATTGGTTAGATCTTTATATCTAGGATTGACAATAACAATAAAAACAATATGCATAGCGGAATTAAATAAAGAACATCATTATTGTTAAACAAGGTTTTATATTCATACGTTTCCCTCTTTCCCCAAACACAATCTTGGGGCTACACCAACTAACTATCTAACTATGGTGTACACACACACCTTTTACTATTTGACTCTCATCAGTCGACTCTGCTATATCTAAAACCTATGTCTATGATCTCTTTATATAGGGAGAGATCATGACTTACAAAGGAAGAAAATCAATATGATAAGGAAACTAATTAAACTAATTTAAACACTTTCTTATCTTTATCTTGTAAATCTTTGACCAAATCTTCATAATTCTCCACCAGCTTGTAGAATTCTGATTTGCTAGATTTAGTCCTTATGTTTTATTCTTTTATTTATTTTGTCTCATCAAATCAAGAATCCTAACATTTGGTACTTGTTGTCTTCTTCTTTCCTTCGTTTTCGGCTGCAGCCTTCTGATCATGCTTTGCGACCATTTCCAAATAAGCATTGTTGTACGGTGCATTCCTGATATTGTTTGAGATCAGCTCGTTGGGAATTGGCATTCCAAAGACTTTATCAACATCACCTTTGAGAACGAATTTGAGATTA
>BQNB010197695.1:0-11193 GCA_026074375.1 Tanacetum coccineum | reverse complement strand
TCTAAGGTATAGATGAGACCATTGTGCAACTCACAATGTCTTAAGAAATGCTCTGGTATTTATATAAATGACTCTTATATAAATAAATGTACGATATACGCAAAAGATGCAAGCGTATATATATATATATATATGTGTGTGTGTGTGTGTGTGTGCCATGTAAGCACTTAATGCAACACATAATGTAAGCAAGTAAGCAGGTAGTGTGTATGCACTTTGAAAATATTTGCTATGATGCAACGTTTGTGAAAACGGTTATATTCTAGGGTATAATATGCAACCTAGATCTCTATAACCAGTGCTCTGATACCAATCTGTAACACCCCCAAAAATGTGTCGCAGCGGAAATGTGTCCGGGGGCGTTACTTCATAATACACAACGCTAGATACAAGAGAACGACCTCTAAATGTGTCGTTTGAAAAGTAATCTTGTTATTTCCTTGAAATTGATATGACATTTATCCCATAATTGCATCACAATGAAGAGCTTGAAAACAACCCAACGAGATTTGATCATTTGTATGTAAGTAGAAATCCATAAATGAAATCTTGTCATTTTAGACTCCAATGCACATCAAGTAAGCCAAACATCTAATTCACCTGAGAAAAACATGCTTAAACAGTGTTAACATAAAGTTGGTGAGTTCATTGATTTGTTTAAGTATAAATGTTGAACCAAGGTTCTGTAGAGTGTGTATGACCATTTAAATCCTTAAATGTCCTTCCAAAATGTATGTATGATTTTTAGAAATCAAATAGTTGTAAAGTATGCATGACCATTTCAATCCCCAAATAGTCACAAAAATATACGTATGAACGTTGAACCGCAATTGTTCAAAGCATGTATGATATTTATATATCTCACCAAAATGTTTCAAGTATGTATTGCCACTTTATTCAAGGCACAGCTAAATATTCATGTGTGTACAAAACAATGATTACAATTACTCTAAGTTCATGAAACTGCGACGTAGACTTGTATGTATGCCACTTTATTCAAGGCACAGTAAGAGTTCATGTGTATATGTCGTTGGCCTTATAGGCCTAACCAATCGTGTTCCGACATGTTATAACGTTCGTTTGCCCAGTGATAGCTAATCATCCGAACGGGGATTGTCAATCCCGAATAGATCTATTTCATAACATTCGCGCTCACCCTCCAAGTGATTTACAGTTCATGCAACCTAAGATAATCCATAATCATTCGAGTAAAAGTATAGTTGTTGCATCCATAAGTAAAAACCAATGTTGTATCTCACCGTGAGATATACATATGAGTGTATAACCAAGTTATAGCAAGTGTTCAAGCCCAAAAATTAAACAAAGTATTGTATCTCATCGCGAGATATATAAATAAATATGTAAACCAATTTGTAATCAACCATGTAAATGCATTTGTAAACAAGCATGTTCTCACCCCAAAAATATATGTAAAACCAGTAAAAACATGGGGGCTATAAACTCACATTGATGTTGTAGAACGATTGGTAGAAATGCACATATTGAGCATAACACGAACGGAAACCGGAACGGCTCGACCCAGAAGTTACGGCTTATCTTAACGGCTAAGATCCACTAGCCTAGGATAATGTATTTGAGTTTTCCGATGGATAGTTACATCAACGCGACGCATTGATAACGGATTTAGATCTCAAGTTGTAATAGCTCGGTGGTTGGTTAAATAAAATAAATCGAAAGATAAACGCAAAGTGTGTAATATATTCCGTATATATTACATATTAAGAATGAACAAGTGTATAATTCATATCGTGAATTATATGACAAAGACAAACACCCAAAAGAATAATACGAAGTGTATATAATACGCGACATGTATTATATATGAAAATAAAATAAAAGTATATAATACCTTGCACATATTATATAAGTACCATGAGAAAAATAATCAAAACAACATAATTTGACACGTTTTCGGAAATCACCAATTTAATTAATAAAGCGTTCTTGCATATAAATAACCGCACGTTTTAATGTTACGAATCATGTAACCGATGTTTGTAAAGCTTTTACAAAAGTTATGACCTTATCTTCTAGTCGGGAATTATAATATTTTATAATTTAGTATTTCGTTAAGACTTTTAACTAAACTAGTTGCCTTGTTGTAAAAGTATAGTTCTCGTTCGTTTATCTGGTTATTGTATAATTATAAATTAAACAATCTTAAAACTATATAACTTAATACCTTTTCAATCAATCCGTGTTGCAATTACTCGTGTGTTTTAAATATATATATATTTATATCTAAACTAAACAAAATAATAAATATTACATTTATTTAACCATTTTAAACCACCAATATATCCGGTTTTATAATTTATAAAATCTTACGATGTATTTATTTGTCGATTTGTATAAACAAACGCACCCTAAGCTATTTACAACAGCCAAACGCACCCTAATGGCTGCCAAACGCACCCTTGCTGCGTTTAACAAAACCAAACGCACCCTAATCTGTGTTACTAACAACCAAACGCACCCTATTCGTGCTTATAAGAAAACCAAACACACCCTGCGGTTGAGAACCAGATCCAAACGCACCCTATGGGCTGTTTTAAACCCCAAACGCACCCTATGGTGGTGTCAACTAGAAACCCAACGCACCCTTAATGTTTTAAAACCCAACCGCACCCTTGTGGTATTGAACCCATGAAACCAAACGCTCCCTAGGCTGTTAAGAACAGCCAAACGCACCCTTTTTGATGTTTCTATCAAAACCAAACGCACCCATGTGGGCTGATACAAACCAACCGCACCCTGATGGGTTTTTATTAAACCCAAAACGCACCCTAACTGATGCAAAACTCAAACAAAACGCACCCTCGTGGTGTGGTGGCTTCAACCCGAACGCACCCTTCTCATGGTGGTTGTGGTGGCGAGGATGGCGTGGCAGTGGTGGTGACATGGGTGGAGGCTGTGGTGGTATTGATGATGATGATGATGTGGTATGGTTTTGATGGTGATGGTGCGGCGGCTGAGGTGGTGGTGATGTTGTTGTCGTGGTGACGATGATGGTGTCGTGATTGGTGTGGTGGCAGCGGGGTGATGATGGTGGTGGTGGTCGCGGCTACAAGCCGCGGCTGTGACGATCGGAGGTGGTGATGGTGTAGATCGGGGGTAGATCTACCCATTTGTAAACTTTTGTGATGGCGGCCGGCGGCGGCGGCGGTGACCGGAAAACTCGCCGGAAAAGATGGGGGCGGCGGTGGGAACTCGCTGGAAAAAGAGAGAGAGTGTGTGTGTTATATCTAAAAGAAAAATGAATGAAAACCTAATGTTTAGGTTTATATATATTTAAAAGTTATAAAATAAATGTCAAGTGTAGGATAGTTTAGGGGGGTTATTGTAAATATTCTCATAGGGACCAAAAGTGTAATTTTTGTTAAATAATGATTCGGGACTCGTTTAGGATAGTGAATGGATTATTCAAAATACGAAACTTGCGTCATTGCGTTTCAAATCATTTTTCCGATAAAAATGAGTATTTACTTGATAGTATTTCATAAATATTTTTATAACATTTATAAAAATATTTGTTATTTATTTGGTAACCCGGTTATGTCTTGTCCGAAAGTAAAAAAAATGAATTTTTAACCCGAATATTTGCGTTATCAACAAACGTTTTTGAATAAAATGTTAAATGATTTTATTTAATATTTTCATTAAATAAATTGTGATAATTAAATATAAATTTAATTATTTTTGTGTCGGCACGCGCTGTGTGCAGTTTTCAAAACCTCGCGATGATATTTTAGTCATCTTCTGCTCGTTTTCGGCTCTCGGGTAAAACTAAAAAGTTGTCCGGAATGTCGTTTTACATCAAATTGCTTTAGAGTCCGAGTCGTGAAAATGTGATTTAGCGGGTCGTTTTTGATAAGTCAACTTATGAATAACATATATCTTTTTCGTTTTCAAGTCAAATAAGTTAAAAATAACTTTGCATATGAGAGATATGTAATAATAAATATGATTTATTATTTAAATATGTTCCGAAAAATTATCGGTTACGCGGTAATCGTTTTTATTTGACACTAAAAGTCAAAAAGTCAAGTCGGACCCGAAAAGTCAAAGGGTAAAATAGTCATTTAAAATTCCAAAAATTGCCGGTTGTTACATAGTCGACAGGATCCACCTCAGGATCCTCCTTTGGATCCTCCTCTGGATCGAAGTCATCAATGTAGCCCGGTGATAGGGTTGCAGGTGAGGCATCAGAGGCTGATCCTTAACAGGTACATCGGTGTCTACCAAATACTTTGGATACTCAGGCTCAGGTACATAGTTTGGAGAAAGCGATGCCTGCTCTGGCTCCTCAGGGTCAGGCACATAGTCTGGAGAAGGTGGGTGCTCAGGACCCGATACGTAATCTAGAGATTCCATACATATAAAGAACAAGCGAAACGGAATTAAAATAAATGAGTTATGATGTTTACGAGGTTACAACAATTAATTGTATAAAAGTAGTTTATATAATTTTACAGAAATAGTAAAAGTTACTGTTCATCAGTAGCTAAAATATTATAAATGTAATATTTTGATAGATTTTCTTAATACGAAACCGTGGGCATAAGGAACGTATAAAACGGAGTTAAAATGATATAGATATGAGATTTATAAAACCTTGTGCACTATTTTTAGTTTTGTACATTATTTTATAAAACAATTAAACTATTTATATAATATCATTATATAATTAATAAAAATATCAAATCAAGTATTATTATCAAATAATCAATTGTTGGACAAAGATATCATTTTATTTTACAAGTACAAATACATATACCTTTATTTAACAAAGTACAATTTAAATATTGTTTTGACAATTTAAATTAAACAAAAACTATTAGGTGGTGGTGTAACTATATAGCTTTGATATTGTATTTACATTAAATACACGATACTTATACGGCCTATAATTAATTAGGTTGTACTTGGATTCCGCGAGACATTTCACTTATTTGATTTATATAATCAAACCATTCACTTGAGGTGATTTCATAACCCCGCTTTTATACAATTACAATGATTTACAACTTTGGGGTGAGAAACATGCATTGTTTTACGATTGGACGCACGTACACTTTTTACAAATTACGAGTTTGCCTAAATAGCTATAACCTACTATGCACATGAATCATGAACTGTTAATGACTGGATTGTAAAATGTTATGAATAGATCTATTTGGGATTGACATCCCTGTTCGGGTGAGTAGCGTTCACTAGTTTCGGAGGTACCGAAACGAAGAATGTATACCATGTCAGAACAATTTGGATGTTGCGGGTTGAACATCTACATGGGCACATTATTTGCATTAATTTGCATACATATATGTTGTAGCTTCAGTGTCATGAGCTTAGTGCATTTCGTAATTACTTTTGAGATATTGTATGTGTTACATGTCTTACACTTGGAGATCTCGCGGTCCTACTTTATACATTGATTAAACCTATGACTTCACCAACTTTATGTTGACGTTTTAAAGCATGTTTTTCTTAAGTCAATAAGGCAAGAACAATGATACATTGGTGGTCATCATTTTGGAGTCACCTTATCATAAAGATTTAAGTGCATTATATTTTAGAGATTTGTCATGTATTAAAATCTTTACACTTTTCAAGGATGAACAAATTAAGCTATGGGATTTTGTAACAAACAATTTATTTAATCCAATGTATCATTTTCAAACAAATAGAGGTCGTTCTCATGTATTGTGCTGTTGATCCCATATTCCGCTGCGACCCTATTTGGGGGTGTTACAGATCTGGCTGCTACTCAAAGGCATGATGCTCAGGAGCTTTATGTGTGTTGTGTGGACGGACAGGATGACCGAGCCTTGCTGGGAGCTCAGGTTTCTATATTGAGGAGGGAGAGGAGATACTTTCACTCGATGGCTTCTTCTTACGAGCATGAGGCCGTTATTGCCCGACAGGCATGGTCTCACTCTAGGAGCAGGATCCAGGCCATGGAGGCCTAAATTAGAGCTTTACAGAGAGATATTGATGTATTACAGAGGCAGAGGATCAGAGATGAGGACAGACTGACGGCCCACATTCAGCACGAGCACGACAAGTTTAGAGATCTTGTACGCGCTACAAAGGCAGGACCTCAGGATGGACCAAAGGATCCTGGTAGTAGTGTTAGTTTTGTATCATTTGTTAGCTATCTTGTATAGCCTGCTAAGTTTTATGGGTTACTCCCAGCTAGTAGGCTGTATGGATCTTTTGTCATTGTTTAGCTATCTTGTATGGCATGTTAAGTATTATGGGTCACTCCTGGCTAGCATTGCCTTAGGCCTCTATTTCCATTTTGTATCTCATTGTACTGGTCGTTGTAACCAAACTATCATGTATGATTATCGACATTTTTATATATGGATGTTGATTTATTTATATCATTGTTGATTTCACTTTAGTTGTATATCTCGTTGTGTGTTGTGATCTCATTTAATTTATGTTGCATATGTCATGTCGCGTTTATGATTGTATGAAATCTAACGTGTATTATAATCTCTTGTGATTTTGAATAAAATGCCACCAAAGAAGAGAACCGTCACAACAACCACCACTACCCCTATGACCGATGCCCAACTTAAGGCGCTAATTGCCCAAGGAGTTGCCGATGCATTGGCAGAAATTAAAGCAAACAGAATCAGCAGAAATTATGACGACAACCATGATTCTGGAACTGGTAGCAGAAGGACAGAGCGAGCTGCTCGCGAGTACACCTACAGTGACTTCGTCAAATGCCAACCTCTTAATTTTAAGGGCATTGAAGGAGTCGTTGGTCTGACTCAATGGTTCGAAAGGATGGATTCAGTCTTTCACATAAGCAACTGTGTTGTTGGGAACCAGATCAAGTTTGCCACTTGCACTCTACTTGGCAGTGCTCTAACGTGGTGGAATTCCCACGTCAAAGTTGTCGGTGCATACATTATATTCACCCTTAGAACAACCAATCCGGAGGTATAGTAAAATGGAAAAGATGTTGAGCCATATTATTAGAGAGAAAGGATAAGAAAAATGGAAGTTGTATGTGTGCTAGAGAGAAAAAAGGAAGACACACACACACTCACACTTTTTAATTGTGAACTTCTACCCCTCCATGGAAGTATGGAGGGAATATTTATAGTCCTAGTAACACACAACTATCGTAGCTTGTCATTATTAGTCCCTATGTGTCACGCTATAAATAAACTAATGTAATTCCGTGTTTGTCACCATATTTTAGGGCTAACAATCTTCCCCCAATATGTGGACATACGGAATTACTTACAATGTTCCTATCAGGTACAAATACAACACAAATAAGGTCTTCCAAAGCGCTTCCAGAGCTAAAGATGTCTTTTGAGTACTCCTTGTCTTGAAACTTGTACTCCAGCTTGGATCTTCTGTGTCTTTACTTGTACAGGAACCATTTTAGTATGCATGAGTTGGATTAACTTCCCCCCAATTCATGCAGCATGTCTTGAAAAGCTTTCTTCATAGACTCCTTTTTGGCGAAGTTTCTGAATCAGCTTCCCCCCAAACCAACATCCCTATCTTGAGCAGATTCTGAAACATTGATGTAGCTTGAACAATCTTCTACTTGTCATCAAAGTGCACAGCGGAATTTTGTAGAAGTCAAACCATACCAACGAGCACTGCTTCTTGTCATTAGGGCTTGGTGAATATTCGTTCGGGGGTGCATGCGAGAAATCAACAACTGTTCTTCTTACATTTGCAGAATACTTCACAAACCATTCTAAGTGAAGTAGTGTACATTACTTCCCCCAGGAAGTTGACATGGTAACATCAAAGTCAATTAAGTCCCGGATGTACACATTTCCCCCCATGATGGTTGCGAACTCTCGGAAGCATCATTGTCGTGTACGTCTATATACTCGAGAAGTTCTTGTCATAAGCACAAATCTTGATATACAAAAGAATCATTACCCTCTTGACTTCACAAACCGTAGAGGAGTTGAAGCAAGAATCAAGAACACTTGGTATAATCAAGGTCTTGTAAATGAATGTCATTAAAGAACTTTTAAGATTTTGCTTAGACTGTGAAGTATCGTTGTCTTGGAAAAGCACAAAAATACTTGTGAGAAGTGCTGATTACATCTTAACCTTTAAAAATCTCTGGCTAACTTACCAACCTCGTATTCCGTCGGCTATTGTCGTGACCACTTGGTGAAGTTAACTCGATATACCAAACTTGAAACTGAAGTGAGATCCCCCAAATTTGTTACTTAAGCTTGCACTATTGTTGATTGAAGAACGGTGTAGATAAATGATACCGCAACAAATCTTTAAGTACTCTATACCCGATTTGAAAGGTATAAGAAGTACAACACCTCTTGAAGTTATCCACATCGACATTTGCGTGTGACATTGAGTACTACAGCGTAACTCCTTTAAGTGATAGTTGTCCAGGTCTTCATCCAACCACCCCTTGACTTCTGGAAACTAGATAATCCAAGTCTTAATCATAACTTTATACGTTCAAGCAAGTCATCAATCGATAGAAAATAGAAGGAAGTTTCGATGATGAAATAAGTAGACGCCTTTGTGAAATCCGACTTCAATCGCAAATAAGGGATACCAAATCAACTTCATGATCACCTGTCATCGTAATCCAAATCTCTAGCCGTTTTGTCGTTTAAGTGAATCTTTTCAGGATCGTTTTGGGATTAAGTGTTGTTGTTTGTGTGGTTTTCTTGTTTTGAGTATTAGATTCCTAAATTCGGTCATATCCCAAATTCGGTCATATCCCAAATTCGGTAAGGTCAAAAAAAAAATTTCTTCAGGAAATTAGGTGTTCAAAACGGGTGTTTTCTTTGAGACAAACCACAACTACATTTGGTAAACCGCCGCCATGTTTTATAGTCAAACCGTTGAAAAAAGTTGAACAAACCGCCGCCAAATAATATAGCAAATCGCTGCCTTATGGCAAACCGCCGCCTATGGCAAACCGCCGCCTATAGCAAACCACCGCCTATGGCAAACCGCCGCCTATGGAAAACCGCCGCCTAACCTGTTCAAACCGCCGTTGACTTTGGTCAAACCGCAACCTACTTTTTCCTTAAAATGCGGATCTTGTCTGTACTTTTTGTAAAACCGCCACCAAGAAAATGATTTAATAATCAAACCTCCACTTAGAACATCAAGATCGAAATAAGCATAATGATTGTGCAGTTTATACACGTAAAATACAATATAAAATAATATAATCCCGAGAGTAATTAAGAAAGATACTGAACATTTACTAACACGATTTTTCTTGTGGATCATCAAAATCGAACCAAACCGCCACCAAGAACACGAAAAAAAGCCATACCTTTTTAGCTTTAAATTCGATCTAGTAGCTTATGTATCTCATGGAATGGTAACAATATCACCTGTTTGACATGTAAAACAAGCATATAACAAGTTTAACACTCCAATAAGCCAAAACCCATTTGTGCCGTGGCCTTTTTGGCTTAAAATAAGTCACGAATTTTAAGCTTATTTAACCACAAAATCAGTAGATAAACAACACAAATCCCCCCTATGCTCTGATGCCAATTGTTAACATAAGATTCACCCTTATAACACAAGATTCGGAGGTATGGTAAAATGGAAAAGATGTTGAGCCATATTATTAGAGAGAAAGGATAAGAAAAATGGAAGTTGTATGTGTGCTAGAGAGAAAAAAAGGAAGACACACACTCACACTTTTCAAATGTGAACTTCTACCCCTCCATGGAAGTATGGAGGGGGTATTTATAGTCCCGGGCTTGACTAGCTAAACTAACCCGACACGACTATAAATGATAAATGTAATTCCGAATTAGTCACCATATTTTAGGGCTAACAATCTTCCCCCAATATGTGGACATGCGGAATTACTTACAATGTTCCTATCAGGTACAAATACAACACAAATAAGGTCTTCCAAAGCGCGTCCAGAGCTAAGGCTATGACTTCTTAGACTCCATGACATGAAAAATGAACTCCAGCTTGGATCTTCTGTGTCTTTACTTGTACAGGAAAACCATTTGTAGTATACATGGAGTTGGATTAACTTCCCCCTAACTCATGCACATGTCTTGAAAAGCTTTCTTCATAACTCCTTTTTGGCAAAGTTTCTGAATCAGCTTCCCCCCATAACCAACCAACATCCCTACTTGAAAGCAGATTCTAAAATCAATGATGTAGCTTGAACAATCTTCTACTTGTCATCAAAGTGCACAACGGAATTTTGTAGAAGTCAAACCACACTAACGACCACTGCTTCTTGTCATTAGGGCTTGGTGAAAATTTACGTTCGGGGGTGCATGCAAGAAATCAGCATCTGTTCTTCTCACGTGGATACCAAATCAACTCCGTGATCACATGTCATCGTAATCCGAATCTCTAGCCGTTTTGTCGTTTAAGTGAATCTTTTCAGGATCGTTTTGGGATTAAGTGTTGTTGTTTGTGTGGTGTGTTGTTATGGTTGATATATGTCTTGTAAGTCTCGATTCTTGATCGTGGTGTTTGTTTGTTGTGGAATTGGTGTTTTATATAAGTCCTTGTGATGGTTTAGGTTAATGGTTTGTTTAGGTTTAGCTTTATCGTTTAAAGTTCATCGTAATGAGGTTTGTTAATGTGAAAAATAAGCAAACCTCCACCAAAAGTGAGCCAAACCGCCACCCAAAGGTAAGCAAACCGCCGCCCTTTTGTGACCAAACCGCCACCAAAAACAAAGCAAACCGCTGCCTTGTTTGTGACCAAACCGCCACCATTGTTACACCAAACCGCCACCATAAATTGATCAACCCGCCGGCAAATATAATGGCAAACCACTGACATGTAATCTGCTAAACCGCCGCCTCATTATTTAGGAAACCGCCGTTAGTTTTAAACTTTTCCAACCGCTGCAATTTTTAACATTCTCAAACCGCCGCTTTGTTTTTATCAAACCGCCGCGAGACTTTAAGCAACCCGCCGTGTTTTATAATAATCAAACTACCGTGGACATTGAATTTTAGGCAGAGTAACATTTGTATTTTGTCATTTAATAATCAAACAGCCTTAAAACCTGTCAAACCGCCGCATATAAGCGCAAACCGCCCAAGAACAATGGCAAACCGCCACCATTTATGGTCAAACCGCTGGCTATATTTTGATTATTTTAATCAACCCGCATTTGACTTGGTCAAATCACCGTTTATT
>BQNB010197693.1:0-11193 GCA_026074375.1 Tanacetum coccineum | reverse complement strand
ATATGACAATGATCATATTATATGTATTTTCAATTGCATGTGTGTGTGTGTCTCATTTATATATGTATAATTGTAAAAATTTAGGTAAACATTATTAGACTCATATTGACAAAAAATTAAGTAAAAAAGAATAATCAATTTTCTAAGTAAATCAAGTTTATTAATATAAATTAGCCACAACCAAATATAAACGGTTTGAAATCGAAAAAACCGAAAAACCGAAAAACCGAAAAAACCGAACAGCCAAAAACCAAGCGGTTTCGGTTTTGGTTTTATAAAGCCCGAATATTTCGGTTTGGTTTCAGTTTTAGTCAAAAACCGACCCAAACTGAACCATGCACACCCCTACCACAAATATATATCACCTGAAAATGCTTATGATTTGAAATTTCGCAACGTCGCATACATCATACTCATTACCCTTTTATACATTAGATGTAGTAAACTACACCGTTTGGATCATAAAGTCAAATTAAGCAACTTATGTTAAAATAGGCAACAACAGAACTAGCTTAGTGGTAAAACCGTCAACATTTGAAGCACATGTCCATGGAACAAGCTTGGATCAAGCTTAAACATATTTGAATAAAAACGGAAATTCAACTGATACAAAAGTAGATTTCTTTTTTTCATATGTTAATGAATTGTTTTTGTACACACCTTTTTGCTTTTAATACTCTCATATACTTATTATGATATGATGTGTACAGATTTTCTTTTTGGTGACGTTTGCAGAAGAAATGGACGTAATATACTCCGCAGCGAAACTCGGAAAGTAACTATATACAAGATTGTCCAAACCATAAATTTTATTGCATAATTTCACTACATGCAAAGAAGATTTTTGTGTAAACCTTGTTTTTTTTTGAGTAAATTGTAAAAAACATCCTTGTGGTTTGACCAAATAGCATGTTTCATCCAAATAGTTCAGAAAGTGCAGACAACATCCATTTGAGAAACCTTAGCTTTGATTTCGTCCATGTTCAAAGTAAAATGACTTATTTGCCCTTGTCTTCTTCATCTTCTATTATCCTTTTTATCTTTTATTCTTTTTAACAAAAAATCATCATCTTCAACATGTCATTACCCTAATAAATTATCATATTAGTGTTGTTCCCTCTTAGTTAGTGAATAATAACTACAAAGTTATCATTAACTAACTCATGGCTAGTAAATAAAGTAAGGTTTTTGTTTTTTGAAAAGATTTTGTGTAAGTAAATATAACTAATAAGTAAAAGACACAAAAATAACTTTTCAACGTTTAACTCTTTTTATTAAGAATTATACCCCCATTGTATGCGGAACTACAATGGGGATTGAATGACATTGTGTGTGTGTGTGTGTGTGTGATTTCCTCACTAATAACTTTGCATAACCTAAAGTATTATGCAAAGTTAACTACTATGCTAACCAATTTAGCTTGCTCAGGGACTTAGTAGATTTAGAGGAGTATGTGTTTATGAAAGTTACGACTTTGAATGCACAAACTTACACCTACT
Source organism: Tanacetum coccineum (assembly GCA_026074375.1). Classification (NCBI taxonomy): domain Eukaryota; kingdom Viridiplantae; phylum Streptophyta; class Magnoliopsida; order Asterales; family Asteraceae; genus Tanacetum; species Tanacetum coccineum. The sequence goes on along the minus strand of BQNB010197693.1, from coordinate 9,694 downwards.
CCTTTACAAGAATTCTATATATACTACTTAGGTAGGGTCATACCCACATGGGTGATAAGTGTGTGTCCCAATGATAGGCTAGTACACAACGTACAGCTTTGTCTCTATTACATTTCTATTCTAAGTATAGGACAACAACACTTTCTAAGATCAGTACTGACACTGACCTTGTCTTCATACCCTATTCAAGATGGTTTGACTTCAGGCAGATAAGAGCTTGGACTTATATGTTTTAAACTATCCCACATATTCTTTAGTCTCTTGTCTTCAGGGTCTTCTAGTTGTTGGAGATCGTATGGGGCTCACCCGTCTTTGATGTTGAATTGCCGGTTTAGAGTCATCCTCCATTAATATTTTGTGAGTATAAAATTGAGGGTCAATGCCCTTTATATCGGAGATTTTCCAAGCGATGGCACGCTTGTGTGACTTTAAAACCTTTAGAAGTCGGACCTTCTCATCTTCTTTTAAGTTTTTAGCAATTATGACGGGTAGTTTATCGGTACCCTCCAAAAATGCATACTCAAGATGAGAAGGTAAATCCTTGAGCTCAAGCTCCGGAGGATCATCAATAGAAGATTTTACGATTTTAAGTTCCTCAACATGAAGTTCTTTCGGAGGGAGAGGAGATGATGGATCATCATTTAATAACTTCTCGAGTAGAAGAATATCTCCCTCCGGGTCAAAATCGTCATCATCAATTCCCGATGGAGTTGAATCATTTGTAAGACAAGCTTCAATTTCTTCCAAAATGAAGTCACCTTCCTCAAAAGGAGTGAGAGATGAGGAAGAAGTAGAAAGGATATGATCTAAAGACGGAGTGGGATTGCCACTCGTAGAACTATCTGAGGATTCGAGCACTTCTTGAGCATACCCCTCACAAGCTACGTCGATGACATCGATTCGATTAATCGACACAACATCATTGTAGGAGTATCTCGAAGTTTGACCAACTTTAAAGGTTATGGCTTCATCATCAACTCGGAGAGTTAATTCTTCACCGTAAACATCAATCAAAGCACGTGCCGTCCTCAAAAAGGGTCTCCCGAGAATTAAGGGAACCCGAGGATCGACAACATAGTCAACGACTACGAAGTCGGCCGGAAAATGGAACTTTCCTACTTTTACAAAGACATCTTCGGCAATACCGGATGGACTAGTAGTCGATCGGTCTGCAAGTTCAAGAATCATTTGAGTAGGAGTAAGTTCGGGGAGTGAGAGCTTCTTCCATATGGAAAGAGGCATCAAGTTGATGCTTGCACCAAGATCGGCCAAGGCTAAGCATTCAACTAACTCCGGAAAATCACATGGAATAAGAAACTTGCCGGGGTCTCCAAGTTTTTCGGGCAACTTTTTTAGGATAACCGCCGAACAATTCTCATTCACCGGTGTTTTAGCTAAGTCAAACAATTTTTCTTTGTTATTAAGGAGACTTTTAAACATTGAAGCAAATTTCGGCATATGTAGAAGAGCATCCGTGAAACTGAGCTCGAAATGTAATTCCCTAAAGATTTCAACAAATTTCGAAGCTAGATTATCATCTTTTTCATGGAGCTTTTGTTTGTTAGCTCTCGAAGGATAAGGTATAGACGGTTTAGGCTTAGGAGCAACAACGGGCTCATCAATTGGAGCTTGAATTTGGACTACCGGAGGTTGGATGTTTTCGGTACTCGGTTGCACCGTATCCTTTGTTACCTCGGGTTCCCGTTCCACCACCTTGGGAAGAGGTGTTGCTAGGAAGTGAACCCGAACCCGAAGAAGAAGCGGTATTCATTTGGAAAAAACTAGCCATCATATTCTTAAGCTCATTGGTTTGATTTGACATTGAAGTTTGTATTGAAGTTTGCATTTCATTTCTCAATTCATTTTTCACATTATTTATTTGATTTTGCATAGCTTTCATATTAGCATCATTTATCTTCTTGTAGTTCGACAATTCATTCGAAGGAGCAACTTGAGTTTGCTGAATCGGAGCTTGATAATTCGGATTTCCTTGATTATTTCCTCTGTTTTGATTGTAACCTTGATTGTACCGGGTTTGATTATTTTGCACATTCGGTTGAGCAAAACCCGGTGGTCGAATTTGGTTAGCTACACTCTGAGGACGGTATCTGGTATTTCCCTGATTATAGTTTACTGCGGCTGCTGAAACATATCCTTGAATATTATCTCGATATTCCGAAAAAACATTGCCATCGGTGGCAAGACATTGGTGGTAAGGATGCGGACCACCACAAGTAACACAAATTTCTTCAACCGCTTTCACGGAAGCTGGAGGAGAAGATTTCTGATGAAGCATAGCCTTAACGGCGTCGACAAGAGCGGCAATCTCGGGAGAATGAGGGGTAGAAGAAGAAGGAGCATTCGTACTCACTTTTGAAACAATCGGTTTGTTCCGTGAGTTGCGAACTTTTGACTTGTTTTCAATAATTGTCAAAGCATCTCGAGGAGTTTTAGTCAAAAGATTACCACCGGCGGTGGCATTCAAAGAATCTTGATCGGTTGGGGTTAAAGCATTGTAGAAGGTATCAAGTTTATGCAACTCCGTAAAATCATGATGTGGGCAAGCACGAAGGAGATCCTTGAAACGGTCTCATGCCTCACAAAATGATTCATCAAAACGTTGTTGAAAATTCGTAATTTCATTTCGGAGATTTGTAGTTTTTGAAGGAGGAAAGAACTGGTTAATAAACTTTGAAACAAGATCTTCCCAAGTAAGAATAGAACGAGGGGGTTCTTTTTCGAGCCAAATCCGGGATGCCCCTCGATAGAAAAGGGAAAAAAGCATAAGCTTAATCGACGAATTAGGCACATCTCTATACTTAATCCTGGAAGTAATCTTGTTAAACCAACGGATGTGAGCATGCGGATCTTCTTTCTTAAATCCGTAAAATTGTTTAGAAGTTACATAATTTAGAAGACCAGGTTTAAGCTCAAAATTCTTCGCGAGAATGGCGGGAATAACAATAGCATCTCTGTAACCCTCGATGGGTGCTTGGAGTAAATCCACCATAGTACGTTGATCGGCCATCGTAACTACGAAAGTCTCTTCAAGAGAAAACGGTTCGACTCTTTGATTGGAACGTCTACGATTACGACGTTTCAGAGTCGTGAAAGATTCGGCAATTAAATTCGATGAAGAGCGAGTGCACATGCACTAAAAATAAAATAAGGGAAATAAATAAGAAAAATATTTTGGTAACCGATAATCAAACATGTGTACGATAGCTCTCTAGAAAACGCACAAAGAAGCGGAGGAGCGGGTAAGCGCGAAGCGTTTTAAAAACCTTCTCCTTTCGGGTCGAAGATCGTAGGATCAACCCTCCTTATACCTCTCTTATCGTTTGTAATCTAAAGGTGAGCCGATTTCACAAGTGACACAACGGTTGTTTTGTTAGTATTTTTTTTATTTTTTTGGTTTTTTTTGATTACTTGATAATAGAAGAAAATATTCACAATTGAAAGCGATAACTTCACAGGGAAGGGTCTTTAAACACTAATCTTCAAATGTAAACACGATAATTGAACACACCTCCCCGGCAGCGGCGTCAAAAATTTGACACGCTTTAGCTTAATAGCCTATATATTAAATACTTAGTATATATTTAATATATAACTAATAGCCAAGATATCAAATAATAGTAAGAGTAAGTATTCCGTAAGATTTTTAAAAAAATTACTTTTAACCAAAGTAAAATTCAAAACCTCCGGGGTCGTAGTCCCAACGAAGCGTGAATTAAGAATCGTGATTAAGTTTGTGATCGCGTGATTGAATAATCTAAATTTGATTTGGATTCTATTTCTACAACTAATGCAAAAACAAATAAATGCAAGCAATAATTAAAGCAATTAAAAATTTAAACTAAAAACATTAACGGAAATCTCAAAACGCGACTTAAAAACCTAAATTATTGAATTTTAACCCTAAAAATGAAAATTTAATTTATAAAAGTCCTAAATGATTAAAAATAATTTTAACAAAAAGAATTATATATTTTTGGACTTTTATTTTATTTTTTATGAATTAAAAACAGTTTTAATCTAAAAATATTACAAAAAATATTAAACTAACTTATAAAAATCTGAAAAAATTATGAAAAGTACTTTGAACAACTCTTATCCTAGGAAAAATAAAATGGGTCGAATAGCTTATTGGAATAAGCTATAAATAAGCTAAATAAGGTTGTTAAGCTTAAACTGCAAAAAGGGTATAAAAGAAAAGTGGCCCAAGGGTCTTATGAAAAAGACCCAAGGGCGCAGATGGTAAAGGTGTGTGTGTTAAAGTGTTGGCTATGAGAAGAGGGAGGTCACAGGTTCGAGTCCTGTGGCCTTTCTTTTTGCAAAAACATTTTTTTAATTTTCTTTTTGAAAAAGCTAAACTTAAGCTAAAAATAAGCAACTTTAATAAAACTACTTTTTTACAAAACTTAATAATAAGCTAGGAATAAGAAAAATCAAGGTGACAGACTTGGCTTTTTTAAGCTAAGACAAAACTTGCTAAAACTAGTTGGGCTTAAAGACTCAAAAAGCAATTAGAAACCTAAATAAGCTAAAACAGGTAAACATCTAAACCTAATAAGCACTTAGGAACTAAAAATAAGCAAGAAAATAAGCTGGAAAAGCATTAAAAAGCTAAAAGGACAGAAGACTTAATCAAACAGATTTTAAGCTAAAACCACTACTTTTAAGCTAAAATTAAGAACAAATGGGCATAGGAAATAAGCTGTAAAGCAAAAACAAAACAAGTTTGACATCCAAGGAACATATATAAGCAATATTAAAGCAATCACACTAAAGAAATAAGCTAGAAAAGGTCTTATGAAAAAGACAAATTACTTGTTTTTGGCTTTTTGAAATTAAACGACAGATTTGCAGCTTATATATAAGACTCAATAAGCAAATTAAAAAGGCTAAAACCTAAAATTAGATGAAGATTATGACTTAATAAGCAAATGTAAACTAAACTTAAGCTTAATCAAATACTAAATAAGCTCAAAACCTAGGATGAAACAGACTGCATGCTCATACTACTTTTGACCCTTTTTTTTAGCTAAATGACTATTTGCTACCTAAGTTTAAGCTAGCAAAAGAAAACCAAAATCCAAAATAAGCTCAAACAAATTGACCTTAATACCTAATTAGCTTATGCTAAGAAAATTAGACCCTAAAACTTCCATTAACTTATCTAAATCTGAGATTGAAAATTGCCTTTTTAAACTTTAAAACTTAAACAAACACTTGACGGATTGACACTTAAATTTAACAAGACAAAAGCACACTTAACTTGCTCTTTTCCTTCTGCATTTAGAAACAAATTGGAAGCATAAACAAGACCTTAAAGTAAGTTTTAAGCAAAAATCAAATATAAACAGTTTGAACAAATTTTAAAACCACAGATTTAGAGAATTTGTAGAAACCACCTTAAAACTTTATATGACTTACAAAAACTTTATAAAAACTGATTAAAAGGCTTATTTAAAGCTGTATAAAGTTGGCTTGACAACCAAAAACAGTTTTAAAACTCTTTTGACCCATTTTAGTTCTTAACCCAAACACCCCTTTACAAATCCAAAAACCATTTTAAGCTTGATTATGACTAATATAAGCTAAGATTTAAAAAAAAAAGATGATGAACAATGGATATTAAGCACTAATAAGCAATAAGAACATAGAGATAAGCACTTAAAATAAGCAAATAAGAATGAGCAGTTTTAAGCTAAAATAGACAGTTTTAATGAAAAACATGAACAAAGAAGGTTTAAACTATAAGCAAGCATAAATAAGCAATAAGCATCAATAATAAGCAGTAATAAGCAGTAATAAGCACTAAAATAAGCAGTCTAATAAGCAAATAGTAAATAAGCTATAAAAGTGATAATGAAAACTTACAAAGTCCTTTGCTTAAACAAGGACATAAACTGCTCTTAGAGCTTATCAACAAGCTCTAGTTTGTTTGAAAACAAGCTAGTATGGTCATATAAGCCCTTCTAAGTTTCGCTTATCTTCTAATTAAGCTGAGGTATTTTAAAGGTGGAATTTTGGTGAAATAAGCTTAAACTCTTAAAAGCTATATAAAAATTTATATTGCTTTATTAGAACAGATTAAACAAGAGCTTATCAAACATTTTTAAAGCTTATAATTCATTAACACAAGAAAAACAGATTTTAACAATAAAACTTAAAATTTCATTAAACTTAAAAACTTTTACAATACTTGAAAGAAAGTACAATAAGCTGATTAAAAAGTTGTAAAATACAATAAAAGGCTACTTTAAAAAAATGACTCTCCTCCTAATGTGTGAAAACACACACTATTTATAGCCGAATTGAGAAGCTATTGATCCTTGAGGTGTGTTTCTTGTGTGAGTGCTCTCCAAGCCATAAATCTGAGCCCTTGAATCCTTCATTGTGCTTCTTTAAATTGATCATAGCCCTTGATTATGTCCGAACCAATCAATTGGCAAGGGATTACCAACGTGGTTGTCTTTTTCTTGAAGGAATAGGTTAAATTGGGTTGTCATGTTGTGGGGAAGAAAAGGTTAAGATGGGTTTGTCGTTTGGTTGCAGGGTAGGACAGGGATGGATGAATAGTGATTTTGGCGGGAAATGATTTTATTGTTTGATTTGTAACGAATGTTAGGGGAAAAGGATAACGGTGTTAAGGGTTAAAGGATTAACGGTGTAAAACATAAGGACTAACTGTGTTAGTCCCTAAGGACTAACGATGTAACAGTTTTAACCGAAATATGGTTGGGCTTTTTGGTTTGGGCTTTGATTATTTAGTTTGGGCCATATTTTAAATAAAGGGATTTTGAGCTTATTTAAGGGTTTAGATTAGTAAATAAGCTTAATGGGCTGACTCGGCCCATTTAACTTGGATACGGGTTAGCGCAATAAGATGCTTATGTCTTCGGCTTTGGTTTTTCAGGCTCTTTACAATTTCGTGCCCGGTTTTGTCTATTTTGCCTTTATTTTTGTCCTTTAGTGAATATCCGTTACCTGCACATCATAAATTACAAAACACACAAATACAACGTATTTTTGATATATTTTGGTCATTTTAGGCTCGTTTTATTAGGTAAAAGGTATGTGTATTTAAGCACATACCACTTAGCGACTCTAAAATCTGCAAATTTGAAGGGATTGTGCACTTGAAAATTTCTTTTATCATTTGCTCTGTAGACAATGAGTACTGCCGGTTTTGTGTTGGGGTGAATTTTGACATCAGTGATTGGGTCTGGTCTGAGTCTGCTTGATGTAGTCTATATGTACTGCTCAAACCTTTTCTTCCTGAGCTCTATTGCTCTCTTGGCTTTCTAAAAGTGTTCTCTTTTGAGGACTTGATGTTCAGCATCCTGAGATTTCTTGAATTTCTCACCTGCTTTTGCACTTATAATTGTCTTAGGATCAAGGCCAATCTTTTCAGCCTCTTCTTAAACAACCTTGATTGCTTTAGTCTTTGTCATTTCAAACATTTTAGCTTCTTCATCAACCTTCTTGATCTGTTCCTCTTTGTCCATGTGGGCTTATATTTGCTCCTCAGTAAGCTAGAAATTTTTTCCATTTATTTCATAAGGCACAAGTATTAGAGCATCAGGATCAGGACGTACTTCTTTTGATGCAGACACAAGCTTTGATTGAACTTCAGGTTGATCATCAGTGGCAATAGCCTTTCCTTCTCTTTGAGGAACAGATGGTTCAGGTTGTGATGTGGAGATGATGGTAGTGATTGGTAGTACTTTAGGAGTTAGGATTTCAAGGATGGGATCAGTGAGTGGAGGTCTTGATGAGGATTCAATTAATGCAATTACTCTTGTTGGTTTTTCCTCAGCTTTGTTATCCTCCATAGCAACATGCTCCCCCTAAGTGTGAGAAGGAGGTTCTTCAGTGTCATCCTGTGTATCATTCTCTCCCCCTAATAGTTGCTAGCAATCCAATGATAGCAAGTGTTATTGGTGGTACACTACTTGAGGAGGTTGAGGCCTGACCCTTGAAAGCCTAATAAATCTCTAACATCATGGATTTGATTTCTGAGGTGTCTTGCCTGAGAGAGGAGATATCAGATCTGATAACAGCCTGAGAACTTTCAACGGCCGTCATCTTAAGGCCAAGGTTCCAAGCCAGGGAATTTGATGACTTGGCCCATGAAGCTAAGTACTCATCTTGTCTGAGAGCAGCAACTTGAAGAGATTCAACTGAGGATTTCAATCCTTAAAAGTCAGTTTTTGACAAGGTTGAGCTGTTTAGTAAGAGCAGATGAATTCTTAGTTTAGGCCTCAGTAGCTTCAACAACTTTCTTGTTAAGAACAGGATCATCCTTGACAACATTTTTAATATCTTTGAGAAGCTCAGTAATGATATTCAAGCCTTTATAGAGATCACTGGTTGTAATGCGACTTTTGCCAAGGGAACTCATAGAAGCCTCAACAAGGTTGTCAGTTTGATCTCTGTGAGCAATATTCTCTTTATAGTATCCTTCAACAAAGGCCCTAAGGTCAGCATAAGAGACAACAACTTCTTCATGTTGTGCCTATTGTTCTTGAGTGATTCTGCTGAAAAGAACTCTAGAGACCTTTTTGAGATACTTGATCAGCTGCCTTTCAGTAAGAGGAATGATGTTGTTAAATTTCTTGAGGTTAGGGCTTGAGGAGTCAGAGTCTGATTATTGAGTTGCTAGAGAATGAGATGGTTTAGGATTGTCTTTGTTTGGTGATGGAGACTGATGTTCTTCTTCATCAGCTTGAGTTTCTTCTTCCATGTTATCTCCAGCAGCAAACACTTCCTCTTCATCACTTTCCTAGGCTAGTTCATCCTCAGAGAGTAAGTATGCTTGAATATCTGCAATTGTGGTGAATTGTAAGGTTTGAAGATCCGGCTCCACTTCAAAAGAAGTCTTGCCTTTGTTTTCGGTCAGGGTCTGGTACCTCAGTCTAGTGGATTGGGATTCATCCACCTGGTACTCAGCACCAGTCCCTGAAGGATCATCAACAGTAGGGTTGATTGGTTCCATATCAGCGGGTGGTTTGTTTCCCTCTGAGTCTTTGTCCCCAAGTGGTTTTAGCCGTGCCTTTATTAGAAGCCGTAGAAGGCAATCCCTTATCAGCGGGCTAAACATTTCCCTCTGAGTCTCTGGGATCTGTAGTTGTACCCTCAGGCAAAGGTTATGATTTACGAGTGCCCTCATCGAGTGTAGAAGGCAATCCTATACCAGCGAGTTGTATGTTTCTCTCTAGATCTTGAGGATTAGGTACGATGCCCGAGGAGACTGAGTGGGATTGCTCAGAACCCTCAGTTGGCTTAGGGATGGTGTTGCCTTGGTTTCCTTGTGTGCCTTTTTGGACTAGGGATTTTTACTATTTTGAGGGAGTGACTCTGAAGCCTCAAGGCCCTGTGACTTAGGTAAGGTAGGAGTCACAGTCTGAGATTTCACTTTCTTTTTCTTTCTAGAAAAAAGAAGTGGAGACACTGAGTCCTTCTAATTGTTTATAGCAATCATATAGGCCGTCAATTCAATGTTAGGGACTTTGGATGGGTCTTTTGTAAAATTAAAGTTACTTAGGATGCCGGGTAAAAACCCAAATTTTACATCCTGAGTGTAGTTACAACCCAGTAACACTTGTAAAGTACATGAGATAAATCTAGGGTAAGAAACGTATTTCTGCCTGTACTTATTCAACAGCTTAGTTACGAGATCACT
>BQNB010197692.1:0-11193 GCA_026074375.1 Tanacetum coccineum | reverse complement strand
AGGAAATAAATACATTCTCGTAGCCGTTGATTATCTTTCAAAATGGGTTGAAGCAAAGGCGCTCCCCACAAATGATGCTAGAGTTGTAGTTAAGTTTTTGAAATCCCTTTTTGCCTGATTCGGTACACCTAGAGCTATTATAAGTGACCGTGGGACCCATTTTTATAACGATTAGTTTGCTAAAGTACATCTTATCTCCCTCAAACGAGCGGTCAAGTGGAGGTGTCCAATCGAGGTTTAAAACGTATTCTAGAAAGGACGGTTGGAGAAAACCATGCCTCATGGTCCGACAAACTAGATGATGCTTTATGGGCATTTTGTACTGCTTTTAAGACACCAATTGGTTGTATGCCATTTACCTATCGAGTTAGAGCATAAAGCATATTGGGCTTTGAAACATGCTAACTTCGATCTTAAAACCGCGGGTGATCACCGGTAAGCTTCAACTTAATAACTAATGACTTTGGTAAACCAATCTTACTTACGAGAATTCCTTTGATTATAGAGAGAGGACGAAGAATCTTCACGACTCAAAGATCAAAAACCCAATTTTCAATGTTGTGATCGAGTTTTTACCTCTTTAACTCTCGTCTAAAAGAGATTCTTCGAGAAAGCGTAAACTCGTTGGTCATGACCTTTCACCATCACGCAAAGTTTTCCGATACGGAACCATTGAGTTATCACATCCCGATGGTCCCGAACTTTAAGGTGGAATGTCATCGTGTTAAGCATTACTTCGAAGGACTACCATCACCCAAGGTAGTCCTAGATGCTCTACACCTCTCTTCCAATGATGAATGAAATTCGGGGATCGTTTCAAGCTATTTGGACTCAGTTACCAAAAACAAATCGCTTCGTGGATGCACCAAAGTACCCATCTTATCCTTCTATTTTCTTTCTTAATTCTATTGTGATGTGGGGAGGCTTGTACTCTTCTGATTCTTGTTGTGTTTGTACTTTTGATTGTTTGCAGGATTGACCCAAATTTTTCTAAAAGACTCTCGTTTCGGTGTTTGTCCAGTCCACTCGAGCTCCTAGCCTTTGCTTGACATAGTTTGGGAAATCCCGATGATCCTACAAGGATTTATTATCGACTAACATTTATCTTTTAGCACACTTGATAAACGGCTTAAGATTTTTGTGATACTTTCTTCAGGCTTGAGTTATGCATTCGACCTTTTTGAGTTCTAGTATGGGGTTTTTAGCTAGGAAACATTGAGGACAATGTTTAATTTTAGTATGGGGTAGTATATCTTCGATATAATCTTACCTACTTTTGTCCGTTGTTCTCACGTACCCCGTTTTCCCACCAAAAATTTCAAAAATAAAATAAGTGTTTTTGTCACAATTTTGATTTTCCTGCTGGGTAGAATAAGAATAAAATTTGACCCGATCGAGCGTGTTGAGCTCTAGCTTGTTCCTTAACTTTAAGGCTAAGCGTTCGCGAAAATTCGCGAAGAACGAAAAATGATAGAGTTAAGTATGAGTGGGATACTAAATAAGGATTAGTTGGAAATCTTAAGAGATCATGTATGTAATTATGTGACTCTACTCCATAAGCTCTTAGCCGAATTAATATACGTGCTGTTTTTGGAGATTAAACTTAAATCAACAATTTTTATATAATATATAGCAAAAAATTTAGTCTTAGTTCAAACTTTTACTTGAATTTTTCAAAAAAAAGTCTTCTCCTAAAAAAAATAAATAAAAATAAATATAATAATAAAAATATAATAATAATAATAATAATAATCATAAAAGACTGTGTCTGGTTAAAAGTTTACTACCTCTTCCAGGCTCACCAACCAATTTGGTCGTCTTTCTAAAGAAAGGCCATAGTAGAATAAAAAACCGAGACTAAAAAGTTTGCGTAGCATCTTGCCTAGTCCGCTCACAACCGATGTTGCAGCCTTCTAAAAGGTCGAGGGTTACAATTGCATAAATGTTTAATATTAAGTTTAAATTAATAAATAGATTTCTTTTTGTTAAATTCAAATATGCTTTTGACTTGACTATCTCTTTATTAAGTAATGAATATTCGGGAAACTTAGAGTTTTTTGAAATCTAAGGTCCGTGAGTTTCCGAAGATCTAGTCTTTGAGGGGTGTCAAAAGCCTGTCACTTAGCCGCAAGGTTGGGATGTGCCGAGACGAAAGTCGCTACATGGGATGATCTCGCCTTCAAACTCATTATTCTTGGTGAGTACGTGAAGCCATAGTATATTTAAAAAACGTTGATCCATGGTTTAGAATTCAAATAGCAACAATCATTAAGATCTAGTAAAAGTCGGAGAAAAAAGTTCACAATGTGCAAATTAATGAGTAGGTTAGCAGCATTACTAATAATTAGCTGTATTTCATTTTAAGCTTGGTTTGGAGCAAGTGAAAAGTCGGGGACGATGAATTTATCCTTTTTGGGGGCATTCTCGAATCGAAATGCATCTTGTTCTATGATCCCTAACAGTTATGGAAATAACGAAAGTCGAAATATTCTTTAAAAAAAAATAAAAATAATAATAATATTAAAAATGGGAAAATGGGGTGTTTTATAACTTGTGATTTCTAAACTCTCTCCACAAATTTTTTTGCTACTTTTCAAAGATTTAGTTTGGGGAAGTTTAGAGGTATTTGGTTTTAAAGCATATAATATTGCGTGAGGACACACAATCGCTTAGTTTGGGGAATTTTGATATGTTAGAAATCACATATCCTTTCTATATCAAAAATGTTCCTAAAAAGATAAAATTATGCATAAAATGCTTGTATATTGCTTGTTTTGTCTTTGTGATTGTGTAGGTACGGATAATGCAAATATCATAAGAAAACGGTCAAAAACCGGACAAAACCGAGCACGAGACGGAAAAGAGTGCAAGAGATAGGAAAGAGTGTACAAAAGCCGGGGATTTGATAGCAAGAAGGGTCAAAAGTCAACTCCAGTCAACCCTTGGTCAACCAAAGTCAACTCACTAAATGACAAAACCCAAAAATTCCCAAAACAGCCCCTCATTGTTAAACATATTTCACAAATAACCCTTAAAGCCCTAACGGTGTTAACTTTCTATTAATAAAAGTTAACACTCGTTATCTTATATAACCCATTTATATAACCAAGCCCAAACCCCTAATACCCAAGTCAAAGCCCAACATACCCGAGTCAAACACCCACCCCTCTCATTTGAATTACGCGGGTAAAAGAAAATTATTGTTCATCATCTCTTTCCTTTAACCCCGTGCTTAAAATGGAGGGTAAATCAAAATTGCTGGCGTGGCTCTCTAATTCAAGTGCTAAGGTCCAACATGGCAAAAGAATACGTCACCAAAGCTCCTTATTGGTCCAATTGTACAAAGGAGGTCACGCGGGTCTGACAAGAAACACATCAAGGACAAAGAATTTGCACTAAAGTAAGTGTAAAAAAAGCACACAATGGCTCTGACACACGAAATGCCACGTTGGCAATCCGTGTGATCAAATCTAATCCTACGGATACGATTAAGGATCTAATGATAAGGGAAGAATCAAGGGCCAAGATCAAATAGATGAGGAGCGGGCTAGATTCTTAGAAGCTTCTCACTACAGCTATAAATAGAGGCATCCATCACTCACAGAAGGGGAGCTAGTTTTTTAGAATTTTCAGCTTATTTTGTATTTTCTTTTCAAAATGTCTTAGTTTAATCTTTGCTTAATATAATTTCGATTTCAAGTAATTGTATTCCGCTTTTTCATTAATAAGAATTCAATTTTCTTTGTTTCACACTTACTTTTCACGAAGCTCACTTTTCTATAAAACCACTTAATAAGCTGTCACTTTTCATAAGCTTCTTACAAGCTCATCATAAGCTCATCTAAGTCTCTAAGCTTAGATTGAGCTCAAATTAGTCATTTAATCACATAAGTCATCTAAAATACAGTTAAATCCTATGCTAAGAGATCTAGAATCTTTTTGGGATGATAAGCTAACCTTGAATAGCTTATGGCTTTTACTAGCTATCCTTGTGATAACTAGAGCTGAAGAATAGCTCCTTGAGCATTATTCCTTTGTTTAGCAAGGTTTTTGTAAGTGTTCTTTAAATCCTCAACTTTCTTGCTTAATATTGCATTTTCTTTTTTTCTAGTTATTCTTGCTTAATTGTGCTTAATTCATTGTTATTATGCTTATCAAGTATGTTTAAGTATATGTGTTTTCAATATAATAGCTTAGATCTTAGGTTTTCTTACTTTGTCTTAAAAATCATAAAAATACTCAAAAATAGTTTAGCATAACTAGTAGCTTTATTATTTCAGCTTATATGATAATTCCAAACATGTTTCATTGTGGTTATTAATAAGCTGTATAGCATCTGGTTATTGATGCTTGTGCTTAAAATCTCATTATCATAAGCCTATAATAGGGTTGAGTAAGTTTAAAAGGGTGTTTGGCTATTGACAGTACTAACTAAAGTTAGTACTGTCAAAGCCATTTGGCCTTTTGGATCACTTTAAATCTCATTAATAGGTTTATATAAGCAGGATTTAGAGTAACTTGTAGGTTTAATCCAGTTTTCATATGTTTTCTAGTTAATACTTTGGACCTGTGCCATTAAGTTTGTCATAGTGCATATCTAGCTCTAATCTGTCCTAGTAATTGTTAATGCTTTTGTTGAGTTTGTTTTGGTGATTTGAAAGTTGTTATAACCAAGTCATTAGGTCTGCACTTATGTTTTGTGTTTTTGGTTAACTACATCAGCATAAAGAACAGCCAAACTATCCATTTTCTAGCTTAAACTTTAGTAAGTAAAAGTAGTTTTTAGCTTTTAATTTTCTTTGCACAAGTAGTTTTTTGGTTAATATAGATAGCTTAGGTCTTATTTTAGCTTAAAAAGTTTATTTGCTTATCTGAATTAGGTTTGCAATATTGTTCTTTGTCTTTTCATAAAAATTCAAAAAAAAAAATAGTATTCTGTCTACATGTTGTTTTCAAATAGCTTTTTCATTAAGCTCTTGTAGTTCAAAATAGTTTTAAAAAAAAGCGAATTTACAATAGTATGTATAAGCATCCAGAAGTGCAAGCCATTTTGTCCCCTAGTCCTTATTTTGCTAGTTAAATTTAACTCCAAAAGTTTGCTAGTTGACTGTTTGGTTTACAGTTTTATTTTAAGTACTTAATCTGCTTATTTCATTTCCTTTTGCTTATTTTCTTGTTTAAACTAGCTTATTAGGTTTAATATAGTTTGCTTTCCTAGCTTTTAGCTTATTGTTAGCTTTTTAAGTTGTCAATTTTAGATAAAAAGCCAAAAAGTAAAACAAAATAGTTTTAAGTGTTTTTCTGTCTTTTAAGCCAGTCTTTAGCTTATTTAGTGATTTTCAAAAATAATTTCTTTTATTAAAGTTGTTTGTTTTCAGGTTTTCTACAACTTTGTTTTTAACTTTTTCAAAAATAAAAAAATTAGCAAAAAGCTAGGCCTGGGACTCGAACCCACGACCTTGCCTTTACATACACACACACTTAACCATCTTGCTACAATAGCTCATCCATCATAACTCTCACACACTTTCCTTTTAACAACCTTAATAATTTGTCTAATTTTATAAAATAAGCCGTAGCATAATTAGGAGTTTTTTTTTCCCAGCTTATTATATAATCTGGGCACAATTGCTCTATTTTTCCTTTGTTCTTTTCATCATTTAGGACTTTTTGTGATTTTTCTGGATTTTTCTCATTAATAGTTTAATTTTTATCATTTTTCTTAGTTTATATTTTTAGAAAATCCATAAAAAAATTGAAAAATAATTTTTAAAATAACAAAAAAATAATTTTTAGATTTAGAATAAATTCTTTTAGGTTTACATGCATTAAAATCATTTTTGTCACTTTTAGAGTTTTAATCTCGTTTTTAAGCTTTTGAATTTGGTTTTATAAAATAGGATTTTATTATAAAAAATAGTAAAAGAATAGTTTTTAGTTTTTTTTTTTTTTCTGAGTTTTAATCATTCTTATATTTTTCTAAAATTTAAAATCATTTTTTAGAATTTTTAGGAAATAATTTGTTATTTTCTAGGCTTTTAATCATTAAATTAGCTTTTAAATCATAAAAAAGAGAAAAATAATCAAAAAAAATTTATTCTTTTAATTTTTTTTTTCTTTTATCATATAGTTTCTAGGAAAATTAGTTTTGCTTTCGTAGGATTAAAATTGCAAAATTTCAATTTTTAAAGAACGGGATTCGTTTTCGTTCACGTTTTTCAAAATTTTAAGCTCAATTCAACTCCGTTTTTGTTCTAGTTTTCTTTAAACTTACTTTTTAGTCAATTAGAGTCTTATTAAAAGTGAAAGAATTAATTTTAGTTTAATTTATGACAATTTAGTGTTTTTTTTAATCACCGATTAGGGTTCCCGTTTTTGCGTTTTTAGTTAAAGTTTATTTTCCCGTTATTAAATTTAGGTTTAATTGTCCTTTAATTTGCTCACTTTTAGGATTTTAGAAAACAAATCATCTTCGAACCAATTCAAATCATTGTCCAAACAACAAACGTGGTCTTAATTTCATAAATCTTCGAGGAATACGACCCGGTAATCACTTACCGGTAAATATACGTATTATTATATATAATTGTGAGAATTTTCCTTTCTTCCTTTGTCCTTAAGGGTAGTTTGGTAATTTTCTATACTTATATCATTATACGTGTATAAAACTTTACGCATCACACTCCTTTTAACTTTGCCTATATTCTAACCAAACGAGTTAAAAATATTAAAAATCAACCAAAATCTCCAATACCATATGGAATGATTCTAAATCGTCTGTATGATCACCTCATCAAAATCAATCCTCATCTACAAAAATCAAAATATATACTATATTGACCATCCATGAAACCCTGGGTTCATCATAAGCATCTTCAAGCAATCATCTCCATATCCTCTGAAGAAGTCACTAGTGATGATTAAGATATCTTAACACATGTTTGAGATATTTCTACATCTTACTAACATGCTAAGACATACGTACTATTATTATTATTGCTATGTACTATTGCTTTGACTATCATCTAGTTTACTCTAGTTCATGTATAACTTCTCTTAGTCATTATTCATGCACGCACCCTGATACAATATGGCTACCTATATCTATGCTTGATCTACCTCTTAGTTCATGTACCTATAATTGCAATCTTTGATAGAATTTAGGATAATCAATCTTGTGAATGTGATTAGATGATCCCTGGTAAAATAGGATTGACTGTAAAAGGGGGTCCTTAGGAAACCTTTTCTGGATAGATTTTACAAAATTTGAAAAACTGGAATTTTTTTAATATTCTAGAGAACGACCCCCATAAATAAGCGGCGACCCCCTAATATATCTGGGTCCCCACATGTATATAGAGACCAGTCCATTAGAGTCCACGTAAAATTTTACTTGTGACTACCTAATTTTCTGTGCAGTTGACTATTCTCACTTAGGCCCAGCTAAACTTCTTAATTTTGAGCTAAACCACATATGGAAGCTATCACTCTTAATCCTCATGCTTTTCCTACATTGGATCCTATCCTTCTTCCTAATTAAATAAGCCCATCTTCCAATTCATCTATCATTTTCATCTTCTTTAAATCTATTCTACATGGATTCTAACTCAAGCTTCTTCCTACCCATGGCTTAAGAAAATCATACCAACCATCATACCCCAAAAACAACCTATTTGTTGATCTCACAAATGAATGATGAAAACCTCATTACTATACTTCTCCTACCACAACTTCTTCATCTCTAACACCTCCCAAATCAACCATCAAAACCACTATCAAACCATCATACGTCATCAAGCACGAGAAAAAACCCACATCTTCTTCTTTTCATCAAAACGTTCAAATTTCACTACCAGTCATCAAAAGAACCAACCTCTTCCTCAACCTTAGAAGACCCTTTGCTTGATAACACTCAGATTTCTCCAGACCTCAAACCCTCACCACTTCAAAGTCATTCTTTTTTGGATATCACACTTTCTTTGTCACTAATCACTCCTCTTGATCACATTCTTGATACTCCATCACCACCTTCACCACAACCACAACCTTAACCACCTCTCATGGGTCATCCCATTTACTTTAACTATCATAAATTCAGGTCAAACTTGTCTTGTGTTTTTCACAACCGCAAGTATTATCTTTTCCTCTTAGGGAAGAGAGATAAACCCTAATGTTTGCTCACATTGAGTATCTTCCAACCTCCACCATGAATTCACTCTCTCCACCTCACCCTTGAAAACTAGGTCATATCACCTCATAATTGGTTACCCTAACCCTTTTGCTCAAAGTTATTTTTTATGAATCAAGGATCATCTAGGACTTATGCCATGATATCTTTATCTACCTTTTGTAGTATGTTTAAATTGTGATGTAGTGTATGAATGAATGTTTCTTTGTCAAGTCTTTAGTTATCTATTTTCATTGCAATCAATGCATCTTGATATGAGCTATTAAATTAATGTAACGAAAGCCACTTTATGATTAACATGCAGAAATGCCATGATGCTTACCTAGTTGAGAAGCATATTATGTCTGCACTGTATCTCTAACTTTGTTTTGTAGCAAACAATTTTCGTAAGATAGATCCCTTTGTGCCCCAAACGAGGGGGAGCATACATCAAAGGGGAGTCTTGATATCATCGACTTCTTTCTTTCTTCATATGAGGAAGATGAAGATTGAAGACAAAAGGGTATTTTAGTCAAATCACTTAAAAGTTATTCATTTTTGTCTAAAATTTGAATGTCTACATGTCTAACTAGACGTTTTTAAAGTCCACTAGGAATACCAGAAAATTTGAATAAGTACATTAGTTTTCTTTGGCCTTTGCCCTTTTTAATATCACCTTTGATGAGAGACGGTAGAGCTTTAGCTCAATTGTTATTCATTTATGAAAAAATGTTAATACAAATAATGTCTAAAAACATTATTTATATTTTTCGACATCTTAATGTTTTGATAATAACAAAATGTAAAAACGTTTACGATAAAAATAAACGTTCACAAATTATTAATCGTAAAATTTCACTTCTAAAATTAGTAATCACTTAAGGTATGAACAAACAAATCATTAAGCATGATTAGTGATCAAGAAAATATTTTTCTCTCAACCATCACATTTTTACAAAAGTATTTTCACAAAAATAAATATACAAAATATTTTCTAATTAAAAAAAGTTTTATTTAAAACTTAAATTTGAAATTCAAATTTTTTCCCAAAATGGAAAGTTCCATAACAGATACAACATTCCTCATAAAAAGACAAAAACAGGAGCGTAGTCTACTGAGCAGCCCCCTTATAGGTCTGGTGGCCCCCAGATATATCTGGGACCGTCAGGACTGCCTGCAGTGACCGTTGGGTTTTCCTGCCTATAAATACTGCTCCATTCTCAGCTTAAAAACACACCTCTTTGCACGAATTTTTCAGATAACTTTCTCTCTCTAAAAACTTTTTCTCTCTCTCTAAATCTCTTGATCACTAATATTCTTAGATTTTGTTTCAAGTGATCCAATCTCATCTCATCTTTCTCATTCTTCTATCAAGTGCAAGAGAAGAACATTCGTATTCGCCAAGAAACGAATTGTTATTTAGTGATCTCTCCTCTCTTCTTCTAAGTATCAAATCTCTATTGTAATTATCTTGTATAATTGTGTGATTCAGATTGTGTGTAAATCCGATAGTGTAGATCTTGTGAGTTTATAGTGTTTGTGAAGTGGTAGATTGGTTCTAGCTAAGATTAGGACTCGACATTTAGCTTAGTGTCGAAAAATAACGTAAACGACGTGTAAATGGTTTTCTCCGCCTAAAGGGAGCTTGTTATAGGTACTGAATTAAAAGATTATCATATAAACAAATATTAAACGCAGCGGTACAAGCACCTATCAACGGATCCATAGAGTCATATGATCAATAAAAAAACAAGAAAAGTAATACCTTTGTAGCGTGATCGGTAGAATCAAACGGTGACCTTCACCCTTACACGAAACACCTTATGAAACCAAGTGATCACTGGAGATCACCTCTATGATGTATCCACACTACACCTCCTTGTATACCAATTGATGCTAGTCTTAACCCCGTAGCTTTGTAAAATACCTTTGAATGAACAAGATACAAAAGTTGGATCAAGAAAAACAAAAACACATACTTTATGTGTGTTTGTGAGCCATGTAATATAGAGAGGAAGTAGGGAGAGATTTATGGTAATTGGTAATCAAAATAAATGAGAAGATATCAAATATTTATTTACCAAAGATATGATCTCATCTCCTCTCCTAGACCTCCATATGGTTGGCCCCATACATGGGCTTAAATGGGCCTCTCATTTGATTTTTAAGTCCAATAGATTAAGTACTATACTTAGTTATTAGAAGCTTAATAGTGATCCCGAGTTACGTGGGTTATTTATATACCGTAAATACAATAAACACGATATATAAAATGGTACCTCAGTGTATATGTGTGTGACCCTATAGGCTCACATGTATCTAGCCATATAATTAGTTATTATGACACGAGCATACTCCAACAGCTCCCACTTGCGCACATCATAATAATCAAGTAATTATACAAGCAAAGGTTAGCGTCTAGCAACACGTCAATTCCCCCAGAGACATATGAGGATAGTTTCTTAAACATCTCATTTAAATGGTTTAGATATCAATCATCCTTTGTTTTAGATACTATGTTGAACATCTAACATGGATCATTAGTCATTCTAATGTTTAACAATTCTGTTTCTCGATATAGACATTGAACTAGATTACCAAATCAATCAAGTATCATCTTAATTATATTTGGGTGCGGCCACACATACATCTGTTCAAATCATCGAGGGGTCCAGTAGTATCTTTCTCCATAACCTGTGGAGTAACAAATCCTATTTTGACTGCACGTGTCCGTTATGTGTTTCATATCCCTCCTAAAAATGGCCTTTATAGCAGCCTTCAACAGGTCAATCTTGAACCGTATCAAAGATTGACATTCCACACACACAAAACCTACTTGCATCTCAAGTCTGAGGATGAGAGACATAACCACTTGCAAGATTCACTATTAACGCCGATCCATGTAGTAAATACTCGTAGGTTAGGTCAGTCCAATGTTCATCCAATAAACAACATATGAGTTTGGCGGTATCATCCTTTAATATTCATACTGTATGAATATAACCAAAACACTCACATTTGTCTTA
>BQNB010197691.1:0-11193 GCA_026074375.1 Tanacetum coccineum | reverse complement strand
TGTGATTTTGCTACCGTCGTTAACAATTATTGGTGAATCCGAAGAACGAAGAAATTACCGAAGGAATTATCCGGAATTGTTATGATCGTGAAGATGGTGAAACTACACCGAGATTTGAAGTTTAGTTATAAAAAAATCAAAAAAATAAGAAAAATACAAAAAAGAGAGAAAAGTTTGAAGATAATCATTTCGCAAAGAGCATTACCGAAGGAATTATACAAAGGATCGATTATTCGTTGATACGTTACAAAAATCAACGATGTAGAGTATTGTACAAAATGGAAGATATCGCCACTTACCTTGTAGAGTATGTAAAGTTTTGGGATGATTGGGAAGTTGACCGTTATGGGAACGCCAACTTAGGTTGTTGTTTTTTATCTATGATCAAGACGCTGTAAATAGTTGTGTCTTTGTCATAATAACGGTCGGGAAAATAAGTGTCTAGCAACTTGTATCTTAAGTCTTAATCTATTTGTTTCTTGATTTTATTTAACAACAATTTACTTCCCTCTCACCTAATGATTAGTCGTTGGTTTTACTCGAACGTGAATGTGATCGAGCGCGTGTGTCTATCCTATGGATTCGGGTGTGTATGCAGTCTCAACTGCCTCGTTGGTTTACGACTTTTGGTGAAAGTTAGAGGTTCCTACCTTATATTACTATACTAGTCCTAATATTTAGCTTTTTCGAGGTGGGAATGAGCAGTCACATGTGTCTATCCCGTGGATTTAGGTGTGTATGTGTGGTCTTTGTCGCCCTCCTGGAACATTAGTATCGATGAAAGATTATTTAGAGTAATCAATCGTACGCCTTCCATACAAAAACCCATATTTACCTTTATAAACTTGTTACTCTTTGGATTTAGTGGTGGAGATGTGTATCCTTGCCAAGCTTATGATAGAATACTCGTCACGACCGAGCAATTGAGCGAATTAGTTACATGTTACCACATAGATTAGTTGAGTGATTTAAGTGTTTTCATCTTCCTATTTCGTGAGGTGTTTGGTTGTGTACTTATAATAGATCGAATTAATGCTTTAACGAAAAATATCCTTAGGGATACATTTTTGTAAACTTCTAAAGGCTACTTGAGGACAAATAGGATTCGAGTGGGGGGATATTTGATGACATCAAATAACGTCTATTTTATAGCATCATTTATCCCACGATATTAACCTATTTTATATAGTTATTGCAAAGAATTGTTACTTAATCGTTTATATTTAAGGAATTACAGTAATTATGGATTAATATGGTGAAACTAATCAAAAGGGCGCGCATTAAGGAATGGATCTTAATGAAGATTTTTTGAAGATAACAATTTTGAAGACCAATACACCGTATCGCCATCAAGAAAATATATGCGTATCCCGTGCCTGCACATCACCAAAAGAACCACAAAAGGGAATAAAGTTTTCATAACACATATCTAGAAGACTCTATAACCGTATTCAAGAAATGGATATAGAAATAATATTCAGAGAAGATATCAAACGGGGTCCCATACTCCAAGAAACCCAATACGCAGTCTCCAACTCTTTGGATACGCCGTCTTCAACCGACTTCAGAACCTTATAAATAGAAAACCCAAAAACGAGTATTGAAAGTGTGCTAAATCATTTTTCTCTCTACCTAAACCACAAAAGTCAAATTTTAGAAGAGAAAAAGAGCAGAAATATGTCAAGCAATGTATTCAATTCCCTAGGAGACATCCGTGTAATTTCCATATACTATTTAGTAATCGTTTCATTTTTTGGTATCATACGTTAACCATCGGTTTAGTTTACCGTAGCTAAATTATTACTCTTTTATTTATAATGACGTTTAAAGTCTAATACCTTCGGTATTAGCCATTAATCTGAATGATTTGAATGTTCTTGGTATTTGTTATATCGATTTCTAAATTATCGTTGCGTGCTTGTTTATGTATATCAATTAAAACATGTTTACCGCTCTTTTGTATGCGACCTATCATTCAACTGGATCTAGCTAGTAGACCAAGCGGATCTAGAGTCCGGATAGCTCTTTCAATAGTAATTTATTACATCTATAATACTAGTTACACAAGTATTGTCTTTCTACTCTGTGTCTAGGATACCTTCGGGCATTAACTAGTTAATTGGATATTAATCGATGGTTTATTGATCCGTGTTGACTAGCATGTGACCCAGATAAATATGATTCAACAAAAAACGTTTCTGATTCCAATGGATAGTTTGGACAAGTGGAACTTACTAGTGTTAATAGGATTGCCATTCAGTCGTTAAGTTTGTAAAGTCTCATATGAGTAGAGGGTTTAACAAGATCACCATTGCTTTAATCCCTAAGATAGATTATAATCAGCAAATAAGGATGCTTTATGCGGAATGCTTTAAATTGTAACTTAATCAATGTGTCCTAGGGCCTTAGGATAATGTAACGCCTAAGTCTTAAGCATGATATCCACTCGAGATAAGAAAATCATTTGCACTTAAATAAACATACCAAAACAGTTCTAATCGGATTAATAATGGTTAATAGAGTTTTCTTATATAAGGTTCGACTACTCTTTTATCTTTTGTCTATTAGCTTGCGTGGGTAACAGTGTCTTGAATTGATTATAGTCACCAACAAAACCGTGCCAGTCTCTCAGGCTAACCCCCCTCCCCCCTTAATTACCATTAGAATTCAGGTATTTAGACTGACATAGGTTTAACATTAGATAAGAATAGAATTACCTAGATTAGTATAACCAATATTTAATTAAATTGATTGATTTTAACCTCTCTCTTCAGTGAATCGACACCGCGCCTTACCAACGAAGCTACATCTTGACCTGGACGTACACTCCCGTTAAAGTGTTGTTATTGGTTTAGTCGGCAAAATATAAATTTAAAACTTGAAACAATAAAATATAACCACACACTACAACACATCAACGTGTCACTTAGAAAAGATTTTTTGTGACACATCGAAGGTTTTATAACATAAAGCCAAATTTCATCAGAAACACATTTGTTTTAAAAGATATACACAACAATGTGCTCGAAAATCTGTTGTTAAGCACATTGAACGGTTTTCCAAAAACTACTCGTCAATTCACTGCCTAGAACAAGTTTGATTCATAAAGAATCGCACCATCATTGCTTTCCATTTGTCACAAGTTTGATCTATAATGGATCTCACATGTTATCTACCAAGAGCTTGTTTAATGTTGGCTCTAGAAGGATTTCCATCTTCATTGTGAGTACTTTCGTATCACTCGGATGTTTTAGCAATACCACGAGGATAATGCGTAGGACTCTTAAGATCTTACTTGTTATCACAGCGTGTGATGAACAAGCATAGTTTGTATTAGTGTCCTAACGAGATTTATAGATGATCTCATGGCTCTAGACTCAATAGTGCACTTTTGGTTTTTAGTAGTCGGAGGCTGAAGCAGACTGCCACCTTTTCAGTATCGTCTAACTCAGAGTGAGAAAGACAATAGAAATGTATTGATCTCCGTAAGAAATGAAACAAGAATCCTTTGAGGGATCTTGAGTGGCTAGGGAGGGTTGTGCTGCGTATCACTAGGTCCATGATACTTCTCTTAAATGTCAGCAATCAACCATGTGATTCTGACAGCATATGTAGTGACCCGGTTTCTTCCTAATGTTTAAGGAGGGCTGCTTTCTTTTCACCCTTTATCTTAACATTTCTTTTTCATTCTTCAACCCCTTCAGTGCTTACCGAGACTTCATTACTAGTACCTTGTTGGGTATGTTCCAGTACTAGCTCCATCTCAGTCCGCACTATTCCCTTATTCTCACATTACTCCTTTTGTAATCATACCTAAGGACTTCTACACTAACTAGTGGATTGTCCCTGGGTAGATCCCTCTAGCGGGATCGTGGGAATGAGTACCTAACCTTACCATCCTTATAACTTTGATAAAGTAATTACAGGGTTGGTCTTTTGGTACAGTTCACCTTTCCATAAAACCATTTGATAAAATCCACTGAGGTACTTGTGATATAAACTATCAAGTTTTTGTACTCATTGGTTTTCTTAGCAGAAAAGCTCCCCATTAATTGCGCGTCCGTTTTACGAAAAATGTTTAGCACTATGGGATGATGGATGATGCACACTTGAGTTTAACCTCGCATTTTTATCAGATTTCTTATTTAATCCAATTTCTTCTCTCCCGATCAAAAATTTTAAACCCAGTGACATTTTGGATCCCAATGGATTTAAATATGTTAAAATTTTGGGAGATACATGAGCTAATTAATTACAAGCCAAAATTTGGAACATATAATTGCTCCCCTCAATTTATGAGGGATTCTGTTAGTGTTAGGTATGAAAAGTTTGATGGATTTTGAATTTAATGAAACATTCATGAAAAATGCATACCCTGACACATAACATACTATTGCTACACTAATATATAATGTACAAGTTTACATATAAACACATGATTAAAAAATTTGGGGGGGGGGGGTGGGGGGGGGGGGGGGGAACCTTTTATAGTATGCCCGATATCATTCCGTTCTCTAAAGAAGTCTGTAGTCAATATCATGAACATGTCCACCAACAAAGCATTCTAGGTTCCGATAGATCCTTCTCGTCTTTAGTCGCCTTTCAATAGCCGCTATGAACTCTTTGCTCCTTGTCATGTCCTTTTAAGTCTAGAATCGTGTATTCATACCCTTATTGAGCCGCTTGATCTTGAATTTCTTGACTCTGTAATCCAGTGCTTCCAGAATACGTGTCATCGTGCCATCACTGACTTGATATTCGTTTTGCAACCGCTATTGATCTTTGATCATTGTGTTGACCGGAACATACTACTCGAGGAGACTCAATGATGGTATCATCATGATTGAACCTTCGTAGCCTGTAGAAGAATCCACATACTAGTTTAGTGAGGTTTCAGGTTTATGGTCAGGTGCTTTTAATTCCGAGTTGAAAGTTTCAACCCGCTATCAATCACTAAGTTTCAGGGTCTTATAGTTGACAGTTAGCAGGATTGCATTCGTATGTCTGAACAGGAAGATGATCAGATGACCTTCGCAAAAGGAGCAGATTTAGGTCTCAAAGTCACGGGATACAGTGTTCTTGGAAATCTCTTTCAGCAATTGTGTGTTCTTGGAAATCAGCTCTTCGAAAAACAATTTCGCTCAAGTAGTCATACCCGTATCTAGAAAAGGCTTTGATTCTGACGACACTGAGAATCCGCATGTGTGTTTTGACTGCTCTTCGATGTGATGATAATCATCGTCTTGTTCAATACAGAACATTCATGTCGATTGAACCCAGTGAAGGAAATTCCATTAAGCGGCACTTTGTCTAGGTACACACTTCATCAATCAGCCATTTGCGCTTGGGCCACTAGTAGTTCAGTCCAAAGTTAGGTATAGCAATCATTCCTTCATCTTGGAAATTGACAGTGCAAGCCTGCTTCCCTTGTTGCCATATCTCAAATACTCCAAGTCTTTATTGAAAAAGAATTAAGTTTGAATAGTGACATGACCTGGAGAACCACCGAGAGGCATTGGTCTGCTGACATCGATTCTGACTTAATCACCTTCCAGATTTGCCCAGTTAATCTGATCTGCAAGCATCTTGTGACACTCCTCCATCTGGAACTGAAGGTGAATGACATCTGGGTAGAAAGCTTTAACAACTTCATATGCCTGCCTTTCGAAGTCTACTTGTGTAAGCACAGTCTTGTTCACTTTTTGGCAGTACCAGTTCATAAAGGTTGTCATGTCTTCAATCTTTGCAAGCAATGAGTTCTCAGCAGGGGGTTCATAGGTTGAAACCAACGCAGAAGCCCAGTTGTTCTCAACATATGACATATTGGAAGACGGGATGGTCCAAGCAGGTTCAGGAGTTGTTGGTCTTTCTTCTTCAAGGAGTGGTTTCCACCAGTCTTTCCTCATGTCAGCTTTTGGAAGGTGATCATTCCCGGAGTCTTCATCATCAGACAAAATTATCTGTTCGTCCAGAATAGACCCTTCATTCATTAGATCATCTGTAGGAGAAGATTCTTGAGTAACAACAAGAACAGCTAACTCGTATCTAGTGTCAAATGTAGTCCAAGCCATGGATTGTGGTGTTGAGGCTACAGACGAGCTTGGAGCCCCACTGCCTTGTTGTTGTTTGCCTTGGTTGGTCTCTATAGATGGAGGAGGAGGCGGCGGAGGCGATTGAGAAGATCCTGATGCTCTTGAAGTACCTGGAGCACCAGATGCGCCTGCTGGAGGAGGTGGAGGAGGTGGCTGTAAAGGTAGAGACCCAGGAGGAGTTTTTGGTGACTCATGTCTCTTTCTTTTCTTCTTGCGAGCTTCGTCCAAATCTGCTAGGAGTTGATTTGAGTAATCACACTCCAATGACTTTTGCAGCGCTTCAAACAAATTCTTGTGATCTTCATGAGCCTTATAGGATTTGTCTTCAAACATTCTTTGTTGTAGAATTTCCTTTATATCCACGGCAGGCAGATCACTGAAGCGAGCTCGAAGTGGAGCTTGCATTGCCCAATCAACAACATCGGTAACAATCTCATCAACTGCTTTGCTCACCTGCTAGGGAATATTAAGATTTTCCAATTTATACAACCGGGACCCATGTTTGTCCAACCTTTCTTCCAGGGCTAAGTTGCTTTGTACCAAATCCTACATGTGTTATTCAAGTTCACCTATTCATTGTAATAAGATCGGATCTGTGGTGCTTTGTTGTGGTTGTAGTGGTGGTGGTGGAAGAGTTGTTGTTGTGATTGATGTGGTTGTTGTTGTTGTTGATGTTGGGAGTGGTGCTTGAACCGTTGTGGAGACTGGGTGTGACACTGAGAGATCAATAACTGGAGTGGTCATTGGAGGAACTGAAGAGGTGTGCTGATAAATGGGAACTATGACCATTGACTGAATCTCTGATTCAGTATTGTTTTTCTCAGGTTCTTCTTCATGTGGCTTCTCCACGAAGAACTGATTAGTGAAGTTGATTTCCTTGTCAAGATTTTAAAGAGAAGACAGGGTTCCAATGGAGCTTGCAGGTTCTTCAGGAATCACAAGATCTTTAGTTGGAAGTTTGAGGTTCTCCTGAACATTTGGGTAAGCAGTTGTGGTAAACTCTTCACCCATTTTCTCAGGGTTTTGTTGAGTTGAAGCATCAGTGATCTGTATGTCCATGTGTTCAAGGTTTGGTCCAGCATGAAACACATGACTTGATTGAGCTTGAAACACTGCAGCCTTACCAGGGTTTGATCCAACCTGGCCTTCATCTTGTTTACCAGGGTTTGGTCCAGCCTGGCCTTCATCTTGATCTCCAGTATTGATCTTAGCGAGCTCTTTGTAGGATGCATCTTTCTCTGGGTTCACAGGAGGCACTTCCTCATCAGATTCCGTTTCACTGTCAGTCAGAGCTAGTTCCACATCCAAGGAGGGAGATTCAGCATGTCCAGAGGGTTCAGTGGGCATAGGAGTGCACCTCTGAAAGATAAATTGATCTGTAGGGCTCTTCTTTTTTGGAGTCTGAAGGGTGAGTAGATCGTGAGCAGCTTGTTCATCAACGACTTTCTCTTTCCCCTTTCCTTGTACATCTAGAAGCGGTTGAATTCTCCCAGAGTCAGGTTCCCAAATTACCACCGGACAAGCTGGTCCATGAGTTCGTTCCCCTTGATCCTTTAGGCTTAGCTCCAGAGCCTGTTGAAGGTTTTCTTCTTCCTCATTATAGGCAGGTTCCTCAACCGGAACACATTTATCAATAGGTTCATCAACCAACTTGAGTGGACTTTTAGACTTGCGTCTTTTTCCCACTAGTCCACCCTTTGATCTTTTTGCTGGTGAAGGTTCATCAGGAGTTTCCTTAACCAGTTTTCATTTCTTTTCTAGAATAGCTTTTGATGGTTTAGTGGGTGTTGGTTTAGGTTTGGGTGGTTGAGAATAGGTGGGCTTGGGAGCCTTATCACCAGCGGGTTTTGTGACCTTAGCTGCCTTAGGTGTTGAGGGCTTGGTCTGCTTAACTGCCTTGGGAGATTCGGTTACTCCTCCTTCCTCTGCCTTGCCACGTTCTTCATCCAGATATTGTTGATACTTAGCAACATGCTCCAGGTATTTGTTGTAGTAGGGTGCTCTTTTAATTTCATCAGTGAGAAGAGCATCAGGTATCGGCATACCAGATATTTCCCTACCATCTTTTCCAATAGACCTGACAGTGCCCAGAACAATATCATCATGTGAGTAGTGAAGAGGTGAATTAGTTCTTGGGTGAATATTGTGCTTTGTTTTCAAGTAATAGATGATGAGTTTGGTGAATCTTATGCTTGGGATAAGCAGAGGGGTGGACTTCTTCTTTCCACGTGCAGCCGTCGTCAAACTCTTCTTGTCAGTGAGGAATGTTTGAATTGATTGAACAAATTCTTCCTAAATCCTCTCAGCATAATCAATGTTGGATCGATAGATGACACCCCAAAGAATCTGCAGCACAGGATGTCTTAGCCTATCATATCCAGCAGTTTTACCGGTAAGGCACATGTTGATCATGGACAAGATGGCTCTCCATGGTTGATAGAGAGAATTAACAGACATTGCAGATACATTCTTGAGCGTACAGGGGTATCCCAGAGTGTTGACATATTCGATTACTGCATCACTTGAGGGTGGAGCCACAAATGGACCAGTATCATTGGTTGGTATGATTTAAAGTGCATCTCTAATAATTTCTTTGTGAAGATTAAACCATTGCTCATCCAACTGACATCTGTACATCCTAGTAGTAGAGTCATATCGCATGGTGTCCCAGAACTGTTAAATGTAAATTGCAGGAATCGTGGAGGATGCCGTGAAGGCCCTGAAGAAATTGGTATTCTTTAGTATGGCCATAGCAACCTGGAAAATTGGACTCTTTTGTGGCTTCAAAACATCAAGAACGCAGTTACTCTTGCCGACAGGCACCCAGTTGCGTGATGGTAGGATCTGATCATCCGTTCTGATTGGTGGTGCAATAGCAGGAGCTTGTTTAGCAGGAACATCATCGGCAGGAATATTCATGTTGGCCATAGTATCTGCACAGGTAAATCCAATAGCAGGACATACATACAGATATATGATGTTATATGGGAGCAATTGCTCAAGGGGATATGAATGCAACAGTGGATTTCATAGAGATAAGACACTTAAGCCACCACAATCAAATAACAACTCGCTATAGACAACTTGCTAGAATGTTACTCGCTAGTATATTCTATTGAGGATCCACAACTCGCTACAGACAACCCGCTAGAATGTAATATTAGAAATACTTAACTCGCTATCAAATTTGGAAAATTTGAAATAGCGAGTTGCATATTTTAATATTAATGAAAATCTTCCTCAACTCGCTATTGGGTAGCGAGTTGCCTAAACATAATAAAATAATATAGAATAAACCCAACTCACTAATGTCAACTCGCCATGAATATTTTATTAAAGATACGTAACTCGCTATTAACATATGAAAATTCAAAATAGCGGGTTGAATATTTCAATATATAAAAAATAATCTTCATCAACTCGCTATTAGAATAGCGAGTTACATGTTCATAATAAAATAATCAAACATATAAAACTAGCTAAAGGCGAAGTACAACTCGCTAATCATGTAACGCTATCAACTTGCTACTTAGAATTATCACCCAACTCGCTACATAGCACACAAACAACTCGCTAAGGCCTAAAATCACACAAACCAGCAAAGAGGTTTAAGAAGGCATATGAATAACGCTTAGACTACATTATTAAACACTTAGCAACATTCAGTAACAACAAACAACAACAATCAAAGATCTTTGACAATAAAAATTTAAACCATCACAAAAAATCATCAAGTCATCAATAATATGAAAGGCGAATCAAATCAAACACAAATGAGGCATCGTACATACTTTCTAAACAAATCCCAGCAATTAAATCATCAACCCAAACACAAACAAAGATTTAGATGATAAACTAGTCAAACTCATTAATTTTAGAACGATATAGTGTGATTTAACCTACCATGTTTTAGATCTAAGGTGTTTACAAGATAGGAAACATAAAACAGAA
Source organism: Tanacetum coccineum (assembly GCA_026074375.1). Lineage (NCBI taxonomy): Eukaryota > Viridiplantae > Streptophyta > Magnoliopsida > Asterales > Asteraceae > Tanacetum > Tanacetum coccineum. Next base: position 1,150 of record BQNB010197691.1, on the reverse strand, counting down.
GGTACCTATGCAAGGTTAGACACAAAAATCGAGAATCAATATAAGTTTCAACGTAGCGAGTTGCGGGTGAGAGTTTTGAGAGAAAAGTTTGACTGGATTTATACAAGTTTCAGATTTGGCACAAATGGTCCTTATTGTTTCATAAGCCTAGGAAACATTTAGCAAATTGCACATAAGTCCCTATACTCGTAAATTAATGACAATTTTGGCCTTTTGAGTTAAAATAAATTTAACTCCCCTTTAATTTGAAACCCCGATCAATACCCAAACCTTTTTCCAATTAATTCTTTGATGAATAAAAATGCCCGTTAGATGTCATAAATGTGAAAACATTCTCCCCCTCAATCAATGACCCGTATTCTATTTAAAGAGCTGTAGTCGTTGATTGAGTGTCAAATTTTGAGAAATTCAAGTCCGATTGATTTTCAAACAACACTTTTCCATCGAGTGAGACACAAATAATTTCCTGAAGAATCATAGACGGAAAATTATTTGGATAAAAAGAAGATTTCTCTTCTTTATCAAGAAATAATGCACTGAAGCGTACATTAGATCGAGTTGCATGGATATAAAGTAATCCATGCCCGGGAGAACTTAATCACCCGTTGTTAGGAACAACCGTCTTTTTGGCTACGAGTTTTCCTCATGTTGAAAACCGGGTTGCATATCAGAAATAATAGCAAGCCATAAAGACATGTTTTGAAAAGTTGGAACTTCCGTTCGAGCTTCATTTAAAGACCCGTGTCATTGTTGAATGACATTTCTAGGTCCGTAAATGTTATCGATAAACGGAAGACATGTCTTGAAAACTATTTTTTGGGTATTTTCTATTTTTTGATTTTTATGGTTTTTGTAAGTTTTATATTTTTGTATTTTCTTTTTGGTTTTAAGTATGTACATATTTACATAGGATACATGAAGCAAATCCATTACTCATCCTTGTCATCCTGAAGATGTTTGAGTGTCTTTGGCTTCATACACTTCATGTCAAGCCGCGGGAGAATGAATTCAAATTTCTCCCTGGGCAGTGCCTTAGTGAAAATATCCACCAGTTGATACTCCGTCCTCACGAAATACAGCTCAACCACTCCTTTCTCTACTTGTTTGCGAATGAAATAATGACGAATGTCGATGTGTTTAGACCGAGAGT
>BQNB010197690.1:0-11194 GCA_026074375.1 Tanacetum coccineum | reverse complement strand
TTGGGGAGATCGTTAGAATCGGGTTTATCAACTATAGCCTATAGGTCTCAATTTAATTTGAATTTCTTACACGACTTATTGTTCATCCATCAAAAAAATAAGCCTTGTGCATCATTGAAGATATCACTATCGTCAGATTCTTTTAAACAAAAAAAAAACTTTAGTGTTTCTGTTTTTCTAGATTTGCTACATCAAGATGAAGATGACCGCTTCAAAGCATTGTAGATGGAAAGTCAAAAACATCATTTTTTTCTAAATGTGCAAAAGGTTAAAAAAATTGCATACATCTTTGTAATTAAGATTCTCGGTAAAAGAAAATCTCCACTATTAGAAAACAAAAGACTAAAGGGTGTGTTTGTTTTATTAAAATGTTTTAGGTCTGAATTTGACTATCATATCTTACTGGTAAGATATGGTTATAAAGTCTAAATCTGAATGAAATAATGTTGTTTGTTTTTGCCAAAAATGTCTGAATGGCTCTAATTATCTATTTTTTATGTATATATATTAAACCATAATAATACCTAAAAATGTCTCTAGTTATTTTTTTTTTATCTTCTTTAGTGTAGTTTTTTAGTTCTTGTTTCAGGCTTTTTGTGGCCTTTTTTTTCTCCTTGGGTCCTTTTCTCCCCGTTTAATTCGCTTATTTAAATGAAGTGGAATGCCTTTTATGTGTATTTTTGTTGTTTTGCAAGTTCTATAATATTGTTACCTTTCTAAAAAAAACCATAATAATATGATAAATAAATAGTTTGAATAAGCATGAAACAATATATTTTTATCATAAATTTAACTAAATAATAAACTACTAGATAAATTATAGGATCGGGTTTATTTAATGATAACATAATTGCTCTACTTGTTACAATTAACACTTATTTTAAAAAGTTAAACAATCATAAAGTCATGAAATTTTTATTAGAACGCTTAACAATGTTATAAATAATTTAAATCACCGAGATCAAAACATTAAAAATTCTAACGCAACCTATAACACCAAAGATTACGGTTAAAAAACTAATGACATTTACAAAATTATCTTAGATATTCACATATTCCTAAATTATACTATATTATATTATATTCATTTATAACTTTGTGCAAATTCAAGCTATACTTAAAAAATAAAAAAAAGTTTAAATATTACTTTTGTATGTAATACTACGTATAACATTTTACTTTTATAAATAATTTATGCCATGAATTATATATTTTCTAAATACCAACTATTTATGAAAAGTACAAATTTTATCTTTACTTCAAACTTTCTCACTTCCCAACCCTTCTTACCCTTCCCAATAAATGATGCTTCTTCATTTTTTTTCCAACGAGAAAAGCCACTGGAAAAGTCTGCCACTAAAAAACACCCATAAAAATCGAGTGTTTTGAGTGTGGATGGTTCGGATGAGTTGAAGACTCATAGGGGTTGAAAGGTTTTTGTAAGGATAAGAGGCATTAAGACATGACCACCAACCTCGAACTCAATAAGAGCTCTAACATTTGCCTCGATTCGCAAAAAAAAACACAATCGAGATCTCACCGCGCCTGACTCGGGGGGACGTCAGAGGCGGTCAGACTTTTTTTCGAAAAACAAACACACCCTAAATATTTTTTAGACTATGAATACCTACCAAATAGTTTAAAGGTTCAACGTCTTCTTCACACAAAAGACAAAAAATCAAATGCAAGTAACACACCTGTTAATGTAAAACGAAAATATGTTTATATATATATATATATATATGTGAGTGTGTGTGTGTGTGTGTGTGTGTGTGTGTGTGTGTGTGTAAAGATCTTATTGAAACAATTAATGGATAATTTAGATTAGCTAGTTGAAAAATTAAAGATAGGATAGTGTATAATCGTCTTTACCGACTTGATCTAGACAAAGATTGTCTCATCACCGACCGTATCATTAATGGTCAATGGCATTGGAATTGGTCTAGGACCAATATTGGTGTTCGAAATCTTGCTTTTTTTGGCGACACGCTGAATGAGATTGGCCAACTCAATATTGTTGCTAGCGAAGACACATGTGTTTGGAATCTTGGCCCAAATGGTACTTTCACGGTAAAGGATGCTCGTAATATTATTTACCAAAAGACTCTTCCTTCTACTTCTTGGGACAAAATCATTCCCCGCAAGGTTAATATTTTTATGTGGAGATTGTCATTGGATCAGCTTTCTCACAGGTGAACTCTCTTTGCTTGAATGGATATTTCGGCAATTTCTTATTTCCTCTTGCAAATGCTGAACGTTGAATTCTGCTCCAATCATTTTTCTTTGGAATGCATGATTGCTTCTGATTTATGGAAGCTCGTGTATAGATGGGTGCGGAAATCCCCTTTGTCTTGTTTTATCCCTTTGAGGGGGAGGAGGGGGAGGTCGGGGTAGTTTAAGATTTAATTTTCATCTTGACTGTCCTAAAGAAAAGAAACACAGCTTTTCATCATTTCTGTACTCGGTCTTTGGTTGGCTTTGGAATTCCGAAATAGAGTTTCTTTTAACTCTCAACGTTGAGGGAAAAGTGACATTTTTGATTATGTTTCGTTCTACTTCGTTTTCTGGCTTCTTAACAGATGCAAATTTGATTTTATCCTGGAGGATTGGTGAAAGTCCCTTCTAATGACGAGGTTTGGACAATGGTTGAATGCTTTGTTTCAGAAGGCTGCTTTCTTGTCTCGCCTTCTTCCTCGGGGCTTGTTTGGGGTTTCTTCAAAAACCACCTCGGAGTGAAAACCGGGGGGCACGGTCCGTGGTGGTGGTTTTTCTTTTGGCGGGGTGAAAACCGAATGTTCGGCCTCCGTTTCAAAAGTTTTTTCATCCCTTTAGTTTCCCTCGCAGTTAAAGTCCCGGGTTGCATCGTTATGCTTTTATTTTTTGTAATTCATATGTACTTTTAAGTTTCTAGCTCCTTGCTATACTCTTTTTTTCAATATATTATCAACCGTTCAAAAAAATGATAGTGTACATTTTTTTTGTACAAATTTGGGGTAACAAAACAAAATTATTTTATTACACAACGATGTAAAAATCTGATGCATAATGCTCTCAAACCAAATACTAAGGGCATCCACAATGAGAGGTTTATGAAAAAGTTTAAAACCCATGAAAAGATTTATCTTTTGTTTCAACCATAGTAAGCTTATAGTTTATATTTATGTTGCATGAAAAGGTCCAAGATCATAGACCTATTCATAATTTAATGCATGTGTTATGGTTGAACATTTCATATTGTATAATTTAATGCATGTGTTATGGTTGAACATTTCATATTGTTGTAAAAGGTTTATACATAGTGGTATGAGGTTTATAATATCAAAAACTTTATAAGTTTACAACTTGGCATTTTATAAACCTATTAAAAATCTTTATCATTGTGGATGCTCTAAAATATATAATTATTAATTAATCCAATAATATAATGCTCTCAAACCAAAATACTAAAATGTATAATTATTAATTAATCCAGTAATGGGAGAGTTATACGAGTGGTGTATATCTTTCACTTTATCGCTCATGTCGCATCTATCACCATCTATAATATAACATCGTGCTTAAATCAGTGTCCACACAAAACATTTTATATGCTACATCGTCTTATCTTGAATATAGTTTCCATTTTATTACGTGAAACAAATCAAATATGGCTAAAAGAATCTTCTTTTGAAAAGAATGACCTCATCAAAAATAATAATTCACATCTGAAATTCAGTTCTAAAATAAAGCAAACCACAAACTACGTGATGATATTTGTATTAATAACATTTGTTATATTATTGCAAACAACGTTTCAAAACGGAGAGCTATTTGGTTAGTGTTATTAGTTTATGTTTAGAGATTTAATTAAGGGCAAATGACACAAAAAGTACACAACTTAAAAGTCATTTTCAATCAAAGTACGAGGTGAGTTATTTTGCATACTAGTTTCTACTTACATACCAAGGGACAAAACTAGACCATCCATTTTATTAGATTAAAAAGACAAGAATTAAGATTAAAAAAAACATGGAGGGACAAAAATTGTAAATTTACCAAAACTCACACTAACCACTCCCTCATTATTTGTAAAGTTGGCAAATCTTGCCCAAATTGCAATTAATTAACCTTTTTGACGTTTTGTATGTTTTTTACGTTTTTAACTTTTTACTTTTTTTACGTTTTTTTACGTTCTTATACGTTTTGTACGTTTTAATACGTTTTCGTCCGCTTTCGCAGGTTTTCATACGCTTTCGCGTGTTTTCGTCTGTTTTCACACTTTTTCTTCTGTTTTCGTCCGCTTTCGCACGTTTTCTTTCGTTTTCGTCCGTTTTTGGACATTTTTTTACGCTTTCGTCCGCATTTGCGCGTTTTCGTTAGCTTTCGCGCATTTTCGTCTGTTTCGCACGTTTTCTTCCGTTTTTGCGCGTTTTTGTGCGTTTTTGTATGTTTTAGACGTTCTCGCACGTTTTCTTATGTTCTAGTACGATTTCTTACGTTTCTTTTCTTTTCACACGTTTTCGTCCGTTTTTTGATATTTTCTTACGTTTTCGCACGCTTTCGTCCGCATTCGCGCGTTTTTGTTCGCTTTCGCATGTTTTCCTAAGCTTTCACTTCTTTTCGCAAGCTTTTAAGCGTTTTCGCCAGCTTTCGTGCGTTTTCATTCGTGTTCAGACGTATTTGGCCGTTTGAGACGTTTTTGGCAGTTATCAATCGGTTGATTCTGTTTTCATACGTTATCTATCAATGATATTATACCAAATACCCTAAACCCCTAACCACTAAACCCTAAACCCTTAACCACTAGGTATAATATCACATGTGACATGTACATAAACTTTAAGATCTATACCAAAAAACCTTAAACCCCAAACCACTAAGTATAATATCATAAGTGATATATACATAAACTTTAAAATTTATACCAAAAACCCTAAACCCCTAACCACTAAAATATATATCAAAAACTCTAAACCACTAACCACTAGATATAATATCACAAGTGATGTATACATAAACTTTAAAATCTATACCAACCCCTAACCAGTAAACCCAATACAAAAAACCCTAAACCCTTAACCACTACGTATAATATCACAAGTGATGTACACATAAATTTTAAAACCTATACCAAAAATCCTAAATCCCTAACCATTAAACCCTATACCAAAAACCTTAAACAACTAACCACTAAACGCTATACCAAAACCCTAAACCACTAACCTCTAAACCAGACACCAAAATCCTAAACTCCCCTCCCTAACCACTAAACCCTATATCAAAAACCGTAAACCCCTAACTACTAAACACTATACCAAAAACCCTAAACCCCTAACCACTAAACCCTATATCAAAACCCTAAACCCCTAACCATTAAGTATAATATCACAACTGATATATATACATAAACTTCAAAATATATACCAAAAACCCTAAACGCCTAACCACTAAACTTTATACCAAAAACACTAAACCCCTAACCACTAGATATAATATCACAAGTGATATATACATAAATTCTATAATCTATACCAAAAACCCTAAACCCCTAACCACTAAACCCAATACCCCCTCCGACGTCCACCCCCCTCACCACCCGGAACTCCTGCCTATCCATAATGATCACTTTTGACCATAGCCCGTGGAACTATCTACGTCTCCCTATTCGGGAACCCAGAGTTGTACTTTCTTTCTATTATCTTCCCTTCTTACTGTTCTTTTAACGTTTTTCTCTCTGTTCACTACTCTTCCTGTGACACCGTCCTTTTACACCTAGCCTAGGCAAAATCCACCCCTAACCGCCCCAAATGTTTTTTGGTAACTTTTTCGTCCGACTTGTCTGAGCGCAACTTTTATTATCGTCTTATTACAGCTGATTCGCAAATTGTCGACTTTAGCTGTACCGCGCGCATTTTATTTTCGCGCAGCGGCTGTTCTATGCATTATTCATACAGATTATACTTCCTCCGTGAGTGATTCTACTATCGATTATAGTCCTATCGTCGAGAGATACTGGTACTTGACTCTTTATGTCATAGTTAGAGCAATCAGTGTCACGCGCTTCTCACACTATGATAGCCTCGTTCTGTGAATTTTGAGGAGCGCATCATCAAGCGACATCTCAATCCAGTCTCAAGAGAAGCTACCTGACACACCACACTCCCGTAATCCTACGTACACAAACGCTCGACAACTCTACACTTAACACTTACAACGAAGGAGTCAAATGAATCAAGATAACATATTCATTCAGTTGCATCAAACAGTGACACTACAACACTATAAACATACAATCTACTAAATTGTCTAATGACAAACATATACACACAACATATCTCCTCTACAATTAGGACCCGCTAACTCACCCTTATCACAAATTATTAGTTCACTGAATCTAAATCTTAAACGCTCTTACAAACGGCACCAAGATGACAGTCTCTTACAAGTCAACACAAACTACAGAGACACTACAACGTCACACATAAACTTTAAAATATATACCAAAAACCTTAAACTCCTTACCATTAAACCCTATACAAAAACTATAAACCCTTAACCACTACGTATAATATCACAAGTGATGTATACATAAACTTTAAAACCTATACCAAAAACCCTAAACCCCTAACCACTAAACCCTATACCAAAAACCTTAAACAACTAACCACTAAACGCTATACCAAAACCCTAAACCACTAACCGCTAAACCCGATACCAAAAACCCTAAACCCCCTCCCTAACCACTAAACCCTATATCAAAAACCCTAAACCCCTAACCACTAAACCATATACCAAAAAACCCTAATAAAATCTTAATACTAAACCCAATCCAAAACCCATACCAAAACCCTAAACCCCTAACCATTAGGTATAATATATCAAGTGATATATATATATATATATATAAACTTCAAAATGTATACCAAAAACCCTAAACCCCTGACCACTAAACTCTATACCAAAATCTCTAAACCCCTAACCACTAGATATAATATCACAAGTGATATATACATAAATTCTAAAATCTATACCAAAAAACCAACCCTAAACCCTAAACCCCTAACCACTAAAACCTATACCAAAAACCATAAATCCCTAACCACTAGGTATAATATACAAGTGATATATATATATAATATTTAATATACATATAAACTTATAAATATCTACCAAAAACCTTTAAACCATTAAACCATTAAACCAAATACCTAAACTTAAAAAAAAAAAACCCCCTAACCACTAGTATAATATCAACAAGGGAAGTAATAACATTAATATTTAAACCTATACAAAAACCTAAAAACCCATACTACATAAAGCACGAAAATCCCCAAGAACCTTAAAAAAAACCCCTAACCACTAGGTCTAATATCACGAAATGATGTTATAAATAAATAATATATTGTTTGTATAAATAAATGCCACCTAAAAACCTTTCCAAAAACCTGAACAGAAACACCCTACCACAAACCCTAAACCACATCCGCTAAACCCAATAACAAACAACCTTAAACCACAAACCCTTAAGCCACTAAAAAACAACCTTTACCAACAACCCTAAACCCCTAACCCACAAGATATAAAAATATAATATAAGTGATATATACATATATTCTAGAAATCTATAAACCGGAAAACCCCTAGAAACCCCCTAACCACTAAAACCCTATACCAAAAAAAACCCTTAAAAAAACCCCAAACCACTAGGTATAATATCACAAGTATGTATAAATAAAAATTTTAAACCAATATCAAAAACCCTAAAAACCACCCTGAACCACTAAACTCTATAACCAAAAACCCTAAACCTCTAAACCCTAAACTCTATACAAAAAAACCCCAAGACCAGTAACCATATAAACCCTAAACATCTAACCCTTAAAGCCTATGCCAAAATCCTAAACACCTAACTCTAAACCTTTTATACCGTATAAAACCCAAACCTCGCTCCATATACCACTAAAAAACCTATAAAACCTATACCGAAAAAAAGCCCCCTAACAACCCTAAAACCAAAAATCCCTAAACCCCTAACCATTAAACCTTAAATCCCTAACCACTAGGTATAAAAGTCACGAACTGATATATAAATTAACTTTAAAAATATATACACCAAAGATCTTAAATCGCTAACCATATAAACCCTATACCAAAAAACCCTAAATACCAAACTCACTAGGTATAATATCACAAATGTAAATATTACATCAACATTAAAATCTATAACCAAAACCCTAAATGGCTATACCAATAAATCTTAACCTAAACCCCTAACCACTAGGTATAATATCACAAGTGATATATACTAAACCTTATACCAAAAACCTAAACCCTTAACCACTAAACCCTATACCAAAAAACCTAAACACCTAACCACTAAACCCTATACAAAAACCCTAAACCCCTAACCACTAAACCCTATGCCAATAACCCTAAACCCCCTCCCTAACCACTAATCCCTATACCAAAAACTCTAAACCCCTAACCACTAAACCCTATACCAAAAACCCTAAACCCCTAACCACTAGGTATAATATCACAAGTGATATATACATAAACTTTAAAATATATACCAAAAACCCTAAACCCCTGACCACTACCCTATACCAAAAACCTAAACCTCAAACCACTATGTGTAATATCACAAGTGATATATATACATAAACTTTAAAATCTATACCCTAAACCCTAAACCCCTAACCACTAAACCCTATACCAATACCTTTATAAAGTAAGATTCACCCGTGGCTTAACATTTATTACCCCTGACATTGTAGTATCACCAGTGATAAATAAATAATAATAATATCTCATGTGATAAAGTAATATAATGTGACATTAGTCATGGTATTTCACATATAATTAATATCACATGTGATAAAGCAATATAATGTGGCACTAACTGTGGTTATTTTTGAAATTCTTAACATGTAATCAATGTTATGTATCACTTGTGATATTATACTGTTAGTAGGATTAAAATGGTTAAAACATAGTTTTGTGAGAAAATAGTGTTTTAATTTAATTTTCACAAATTATGTTTGATATGTGGTTAGAATGGTAAATGTGCTTATTTTTTAATGTCAAACATGATGAACCATTTAATATTTTACATAAATACTTACGCTCATTTCATGACATCATGTTGAGTGTTCGAACGTACAAATATGTTATATCATGTGATACTTCGAGTAGGTTTGATGATAAAAATAAAATTCATCGATATTCACCAACTTTTATAAATAAATTGTTTTGATTTGGAAGTCCAAAAATTATGTATGATAAATAGTTGGAAAGCTAAAGATATATACTTTTCAATACCAAAAACGATGAGTCAGTTGAAGTTCCACACAAATATTTATACCCGTTTTACGAAAGCATGTGAAGTGTTCTAACTTACAGATTAGTGTAATATCACACGTGATATATCAAATAAAATACTACACCGAGAAAAAACTAAAAATTACAAAAAAAAAAAATTGTCGAAAGTATATGAAAGTGCCCCTCTATTAAAAGATAATTTAATGCTCGTCACGATGATGTAATTTATGTATCTTAACGTTTTGCAGTTTTTGTGATATGTAATTTTTAAATATAAGGGTGAAAGTGTGTTTTTAATTAAAAAACACAAAAGTAAGGGGGTGTTTGGCTGTGCGTTTAGGAGTGGATTATCTGATTATTTCATTTATAAAACGCAATAATTTCTTTCATAGTGTTTGGCAACCATATCTACAAAATTGATTATCTGCGTTTTAGTACCCTTAAAACGTCATTTTGTAAAAGCATCTCAACCCATGCTGCCACAAAACGCCATTCTCCAAGAATTGATTATCTAGCATCAAGTTACCAAATTGACCTTAAAGTATATCTTACCTTGACTGCAACAAAAAATATAGGATAAGTATCCTCTCATGTTCATTTGAACATGAGAGGTAATGTTTTGCTTTATGTGATTGTACATTTGATTAAAATAATCAATTGTACAATCAGATAAAGCAGAACATTACCTCTCATGTTCAAATGAACATGAGAGGATCTTTTTCCAAAAATATATATCTTACATTGTTCTCGAAGCTCTTTAATTTTGACGGCTTAAAATATATACTACCAAAAACAATGGCTTGAAAATTACAAGAAGCATGTTTGCTACTTTATATTATAATAACAGATAGATAACATATATAGGTCTTGTAGAAGTAGGAATCAAGAATGCGAGCTGTTGAGTCTGGTGATGGAGATGATCCATGTGTTTTTCTTACTTTGAAAAGAGGTTGTCTTTTTGTTATGAAAGAGTGGTTAAATCTTTGTACATCAAAGATTACGTAATAAATTTACAGAGTACGTTTTTTAAACATTACAGAGTACGTTGAATCAACCATTTTAATGAAATATGTGAGTGTCTATTTTTGTCATTTTCCCACTTAAGTTATTGTATAATTTAATTTTCCATACACTCAGAAAAGTGATTATCTAATTATTGCGTTTTCATACAGAATAATGAAATCCTAACACTAAATTTCAAAATCACGTTTTGTAACAGCTGATTATCTGATTATACGTTTTCAAAACGTATAATCTATTTTAAATAAGCAATCCCAAACACCCCCTAAGAAGGGGTGGTGGATATTTTTTAAGGTTTAATCTTATCCATTAAATAAAATTAAATTTTAGATTAATCCCCATCATTAGATCAAACTCAAATGGATGGTGAAAATTTGTCCCTTGGGTATGTGAGAAGAAACTGGTATGCAAATGAACTTTTTCTCATCAAGGTATAACACTTTTTTTCTTACATAAAAGGACACCCAATTTAATTTTTTGACCAATTTAGATATTTTCGTTAAATATTTAACAACTATCCGTTAAATCATATATTTTAAGTCGACCGATTTTAATTAACACAAAGTCATACGCCAATCAACATGCCAACAACATTCTAAAACTGATACTTAACATAAAGTCACACGCCAATCAATACATACTAAATTAACATCAGGGGTGGTTGAGTATTTTAGAAGGTAAGGAATGGTAAAGATATTGAATGCAGGTGGTTGGTTATGCAATGTAATGCTCCATTACCTTAAAGTGGGTAATCATCCATTCCTCTCCATTTTGAGGGTAATGAAAATTTATTACCTACCCATTGATCTCACACCCACGTCCCAATTTTTTCATTAACTTCTACTTTCAATATGGTTTAATTATTAAATATTCA
>BQNB010197687.1:0-11194 GCA_026074375.1 Tanacetum coccineum | reverse complement strand
GCCCAAACCGGCCCACAATGTTGTCCCACACAAACTTATTTATGTCATTTCTGGTGATCCTGGCCAACGACTTTGATTCAATCCATTTCGTAAAGTAATCGATGGCTACGATGACGAACTTTAATTTTCTAAAGGCTTTGGGTAGGTGACCAAGGATGTCCATTCCCCATTGGTAGAATGGCCACAGAGCCATGATTGAAGTCATTAGAATTTTAGGACGTCTCGGCACCAGAGCATGTATCTCACACGAGTCATATTTTTACGTCACATTTCTAGCATCCCTATGCATGGTTGGCCAGTAATATCCTTCCTTATGGCTTTCGCCACCACGGACCTCGCTCTGATGTACATTCCGCAGGATCCCATATGTATTTCTCTGATGACATAGTTGGCCTGTAAAGGACCCATACACCTTAACATGGGCACTAAATACCCTTTCTTGAAGAGCACGCCCTCCTCGAGGACATACTAATTTATTTTCATTCTTAGGGCCCTCCTTTCCTCTTTGTTTTTTAGCCATACTCCTTCAGCCAGACAACATATGATGGGCGTCATCCAGTTGTCTTCTTCCTCCTCCACAATCGCACCTACCTCTTTTCGGTCGGTCGATCGCTCTGACAACACTTCAACCAAGACTTTTTTGTGAGGTGATCAAACGTTTGAGTAGCCAGCTTACTCAAAATGTCTGCCTTCTGGTTTAAGTTTTTGGGTATGTTTTGGATGGCGAAACTTTTAAATTCGGTTATGCATTCTCTTGTCATGGCGAGGTATTTGATCATGCTGGTGTTGCTTGCCACATAACTTTTGTTGATCTGACTCACCACTAGCTTCGAGTCGACCTTCACATTAATATCTTCAACCTTCATCTTTCTTGCCATACGGAGCCCTGCAAGCACAACCTCGTATTCTGCCTCGTTGTTCGTGCTCGTGAAGTTCAGACGGAGGGCATATGTAAACTCTACACCGCTAGAGCTGTTGAGCACTAGGCCGGCTCAAGACCCTTTACTGTTTGATGCACCGTTAGTGAAGAAGGTTTCTTTCTTAACATCATCCTTATTTTGCACCCTGGCTGGCAACCGAAAGAATTCCTCGTGAGGGGTTCCCACCGGAGCCTCTAACAAGAAGTCGGCTAGGACCTGAACTTTTATGGTGTTTCTTGGCTTGTAAGTTATGTTGTATGCTCCCAACTCTACTGAGTACTTGGCTAGCTTCCCTGGTGCTTGAGCTTTATTTAATATCTTCTTGAGTGGCTGATCCGTTATGAATTTGATGGGGTGAGCTTCAAAATATCTTTGTAACCTCTTGGACATGTGTAACAGTGACATGGCCAATTTTTCTAAAGGAGTGTAGTTCCTTTCGGCCTCATTCAACGTCCTATTGACATAGTGTATTGGACATTGTTTTCCCTTTCTTTCTGTTAGCAACACCGCACTCACGGCCTCTGTTGCCGCTGCCACATACACATACAATGTTTCTTCCTTACAGAAGTGGTCAGCAATGGTAGCTCTACTATGACCTTCTTTATTTCTTGAAATGCTTTTTCTGCACTTTTGGTCCATCGGTATTCATCCTTGTTTTCCTTCGTTATGTCCTTCAAAGTTTCAAAGAATGGTTCGGCGGACCGGGATAAGAACCTTTTTAGCACAGCCAACTTTCCACTCAAGCTCTGCATCTCCTTTAAGGTCCGAGGGGATTGCATGTCGGCGATTGCCTTAGTTTTCTTTGGGTTAGCCCGAATCCCTTCGGAGGTGACCACATATCCCAGGAATTTTCCTTCTTCCACCCAAAATGAACATTTTTTGGATTCAACTTCATGTTGATCCTCCGGAGGTTATCAAACATCTTGGCAATGTCCGCTATTAGAACTTTCTCGTTGTTGCTTTTGATAACCATATCATCTACGTATGCCTCTAGATTCCTTTCGATATGGGATTGAAAATCCGAGTCCACCAATCTTTGATAGGAAGCTCCTGCGTTCTTAAGTCCAAACGACATTTTCGTGTAACAGTATATGCCTTGATCCGTATAGAACGCCGATTTCTCTTCGTCGTCCTGGGCCATCTACACCTGATGGTATCCCTTATACGCATCCAGGAAACATTTGTATCGAAAGCCTACCATCGATTCTATTATTCCATCAATGTCCAGTAGGGGGTAATAGTCCTTTGGGCATGCCGAGTTAAGATTTTTAAAGTCTATGCACATTCTCCAGCTTCCGTTGCCTTTCTTCACAAGCACCGGGTTTGATATCCATGTATGGTATTTCATCGGGCGGACTATTCCCGTGTTCACCCATTCTTCCACTTCTTTGATCACCACCTGGGTCCTGTCGGATGCCAGAACTCTTCTTTTTTGTGCAACGGGTTCTATTGAAGAATTAACATTGAGGGAGTGATTCTTCTTGGTATTCATGTCATATCAATCGGTTCTTAAGCAAATATGTCCGTACTTTCCCTTAGCAGCTCTTTGAGCTGGTGCTTATACCCTTCCGAGAGGTTTCCCCTTATCGTCACTAGCTGGTCCAGATATGATGGGTTGACCAGTGTTTGCTCTGTCAGGTCCACTCTTTCTAGACCTTCTTCCTCTGGTAGGGTATTTTGATTGACCTCCATCTTGACCATTTGCTTTTTTTCCAGCCTCCAGCACTCGGATATGATCACGGTCCGGGTGACCATAGTTGCGATCCCTCTTGGTGTGGGGAACTTTACCATGGAGTGTATTGTTGAGGAAAATGCTCGGAGGGCTCTTAACCCTGGTCTTCCAAAAAAACATTATAAGGCGAAGGGGCCCGAACCACTGTAAAGTTAATCATTACCCTTTTGAACAAACCTCCGTCACTAAAGACCACCTCTAACTCAATTTTCCATATCGGCTTCACCACGCCCCCTGCGAAACCTACCAAGTCCGTTTGGGTGTTCTCAACCGTGACTCATTACGAGACTCAAATTTTCAAAACAATGTTCGAACATCACCTCACACGATGCCTCCTGATCCACGTATACTCTGCGCACCAATTACCCTTCCATGATTGCCTCTATGATGAGCGGCTCGTCCGATGTGTCTTCCATTGACAAAGGAGGAAACACGATGGGTGCTTTCATCCAACTCTCACCCCTCTCGACCGACTTCCTTTTTTTGTCATCCGGCCAAGATCTTATCATATTTATAATTTTGTTTTTCCCTGCGTCCCTTCCTTTTGTGTTCCCCTGGCCCCTTTGTCTAACGTCTTTGATCAGGTGGTTAAGCTTTCCTGATTCCAGGGCTATTTCTAGCTGTCTTTTTAGCTAAAAGCAATCATTGGTGTCATGTCCCTTTTCTCCATGATAGTCACAATATTTGTCTTGGTTTTCTTTCTTGGGTGGAAGTGGCATCGGCCTTGGTGGTTGCAGGCTCATCTGCAATTCTGAAGCTAATATTTCCTTGGGTAACTTAGTAAGCGAGTTAAGGTTAACCCTGGAGTGTTGTGGCCCCTGATCTTTATGCGCTTGATACGGGGCCTAAGCATGATACGGCACTAGACCATCTCTGTTGTTGAATGTGTTCCTCCCTTTGTTCCTTCATCTATCAGCTCCATACCCCCCTCTGTGGAACCGGTATTCCCTCCTACTAACCGGCCCTGTCAAATTTTTAAATACCTCTGACGCTTCTTCTTTGGGCAACTCCGTGCTAGCGAATGCTTCTTCCGACCTTACAAATTCGTCCAGCCTTGTCATCATTTCATCCACCATCCTCGGTACTTTGTTAGAGTACCGTTTAGCCAGTTTTGGGCATTTGTGAGCGTTCATGAACGACGATATCTTCATGACCTCTGGAACACCCATGATAAAGCCTGTTTCTATGATCTATCTTTCCTTGAAAGCCACAAGGATTTCGTTGGCCTTTCTCATAATCTTAGTTATTTCCGTTGGATCTTTGAAGCATGCTCTTCTCGTTGAAAATCTGGTTGTGAACTGTTGCCTGAGTTCTACCCATCCGTCAATGCTTCCTCCTAAGAGGTTCTCGAACCATCTTCTCGCATTCCCATCCAGGGTTTGTTGGAACATACGACACCACACCGGTATGGACCATTCACCCGAGTTTGCTGCGAACGAGAACCGATTGAGATGGTCTTCTGGATCGGTTGTTCCATCATACAATTTGATGTTTACCAGCAACTTGAATTCTGGGCCGGTAAACTCTATTATCCTCCTAGTTAAGAGGGTTTTTACTGCCTCCTTGAATGGCCTCTTCAGATCTGCATCCGCTACCTCTTTTCCTATTACAACCTTCCGGTCCTCTACGTCATCAAAACTTAGGCGTATCGGAGATACATTGCCCCTCCCATTATGTTCTTTAAACAGTGACTTGAGGGCTGATAGGTGCCCTTCGATCTACTCCCTTGCAGACGGAGTTTTCTCCACAAGGGGGGTTTCGAAATTAACTTCGAGAGGTCCTCCCGAAATGGTCCCGGAGACATTTCTAGAGATATCGGCAGGTGTTGGCCTAATGTTTTCTCCAGGGGTTCCTCTTAATAGTCCACCCGTCATTCAAGTTCTCCGGTAGATTGACTAAGTGTCCCACGGATGGCGCCAATTTGTTGAGGTAGCTCTTCACACCTTGGAGAAATTTCCGAATTCGATAGTGCCAGAGTCCCTCGAGTTCCCGAAAAGTATGAGACAGACGCGTTAGCCTCGTCGTGGGGATGTCCCAAGACCAAGCTCCGGCATAAGAATGAGTAATGGGATATTCCGATAGGTGTGTATGAGTAAAATACAGTTGAGAGTGAAGTTAAAAAATGCCTTGTATGTGTATAAATGAGAGTTATTTATACACATCCGAGGAACAATGTCGGAGCACTGTTCTTCTACTGTACCTGCACTGTAGAGTATGGCACTCTGAGCTATACCTAGTATTCTTGTCAGGTGTCAGACGTAGTTTAGGGACACAATCCCGTGAAATCAGGAACTGGATATTCTGTAAGTTGTTTTGGGATATCTTTCGGAAGAACAACCGGAACCCTATCGGAAACATCTTCCGGGTACCCGCCGGGTACCTCCGTCGTCATATCTTTACTTTGAAAATGAGAATACATTTTATTTAGATTGCTTTGTATGATGATCATTCGGTAGGTTTTTCAATTTTAACATTATTTAATTATATATATGGTTTAGTAATTGTTTGCTTAAAAATTACTTTCGAAATCTTTGAAGATATTAGGAAAGAATGTCTAAGATGTTTTATATGTATTATAGATTAGCGAGTTTATAAAAAATTAAGAATTTATTTTAAATTATACATTTTTATGAAAAACCGTAGATAAGTACAGTAAAAGTCTTGAGTTTTGTTTAAGGTTATGTTTGGCAACGCTCAGAGGTGGCTTATGTGGTAAAAGGTACATGCAAAAGTATCATGTAAAAGGTGTGAGTCTTGGTATGTGCTGAAATACACATACTTTCTCATTAAAAACGGTACTTAAGATGACCAAAAACAGACAGTAAACTGCAAAGATATGTTTGTTTTACACTTGTGTTTGTGCAGGAAAGGATTCACACCAAAGACAGAAAAAAAGGAAAAAAATGACAAAACCAGCAGGAATGGAAAAAGTCTCGGATCCTATTTTAATTTCTTATTTGTGAAGGACAAAGCCAAATCAAAGCCAAAGACCAGAAAAGTCAAAGTCAACTCAACAAATTAACAGTCAAAACCGGAGCCGTAATTGAAGAATACTATTGGATGCAATCTCAACCCATCCGATGGGCCGGGAAAGCCCATATTGTTCTATTATTGAAGGACTGTGAAGACCAAATGGTCCCTCAATCAAGAAAACAGCCATTTGTGTGCAATGACAGGAGACTTGAGACTTTTGAAGAACCGATCCTAGCCCTTGAACAAACCCAATCTCAGCCAGTGTGCAACAAAACCCACCCAAACCTTATTGGGCCTTAAAAACCCAAAGAACACAAGCCTGACCTTTTTGGGCCAAACACACCAGTTGGGCCCAATACATACCCAAAGCCCATTACTGGGCCCAATGACAAATTTTTTATAAACCATGGGGACCTTAAATTGTCGAGTTTAAAATGTTTGTTTTAATAAGATAAAAGTGTTTTAAAAATATAAGGGACTGAATTTTTGCAGTTTCAAAACTTTTATCTCTTTATAAAACACAAGGGGCGAAACTGCAATTCACCAATTCCTTCTTTAATCCTTTTGATTAAAACACAAGGGCTGTTTATGCCAACTTTTTAAACTCTTTTATAACTAAAAAGAAAAGAAACAAAAGAAATGGAAAAGAAATGAAACTTCAGGGTTTCTTTCTGGGCAAATGCAAACTTTTTAAACCTGTAAACCTATCACCATTCGTCCTCTTTTCACCTTCCCGCCAAACCCTAAAAAGACACACCCTCACGAGTTCACAATCCTTCCTTTACCCAACCATTTCATTTAACAGTCTAAGCAAATCCACCTCACCACTAACCCTATTTAGATGCTAGGTGCAATCCCATTAACCCAAAGAAAAATCAATGGCGGATGTGATAAAAAAAAGAAACACAACTCCAAATTCCTAGGGCTAGGCATGATGCTAAGGTTCATATACACAAAAAACACAAAGACTCAAGCTTTGAAGACCATGAGGACTTCTATAATTGAAGAGACCCAAGCCGATTGAGCAAAAAGGACATTTTTTTTTATCATGTTTTACTTTTCTTAGTGTAAAATTTACTTAAGTTTGCTTTAACATTGTTGTATTCAGCTTATTTAAGGTTTATGTTGTAATACTTTCAGTTTAATAAAAGTTAAGAGTTTCTTTGAAATATTGCATTTGCTAAAAATTTAAAGCTTTATTTAAGCTCTTTAAATCTGTTTATTCTATATAAGAATGTCTTAAAATAAGTTAAACACCACTTATAAGCACATTTCTAAAGTCTCCTCTTTCATTAAAAATCAGTAAAAAAAAAATGTTTTTTAACCAAATTTAGGGGTGTTTGGGTTAGCCTTGGAATATGGGGTCATTTGGGTTTGTTGTGGGTCAAGCACGCCTCAGCCAACTTTGGCTGAGTGGTGTGCTTTATTAGACGAATAATCATTCTTTTTTAGTTTGATATACAGTTTTTATGCCCCTTTTGGTTTCTGTCAAAATTTGAATAAGCAAACTTGAGCTTAAAGGCTTAAGCTGCTTAGACAGCTTAAGCACACTTTGTTGTGCTTATTTGAGTTGTTTCTAGCCATTTACCAAGCCCTTGTTGCTGCCCTTTTACTTTGACAACATGAGTCAAAAAGTTAGTTGCATAAATTTTGAATACGTAGTACCCAATTTCAAGCCCCATATTCAGCAGGTTTTATCCATTTTAATTAGTTCCAAATTTTTGAATATAAGCTTAATTACATTCCTTGTAAATCTGTTTGTGCTTTATTTTGGCTAAAAAGCTCATAAGAGCTTATTGCATAAGCTCAAAAAGCCCTTAAGCTCACTGCCTTATCTCCCCTGGTGCTGAGCACCATTTTTAGCCTCCTTTTCTAGCTTATTTATCCACTAGACTCTAGGATTTTATTGCTTTTATTTATAGCTCATTACTAGTTCTTTAAGCTCCCAAAGTAGTATAGCTTATCTCCCTTTCTAGATTAGCTTAAAAGTAGCTTAAAGTAGCCTTTTCTCCCTTTTTTATAAACTGTCATTTTAAGCTTAAATATAGGACAGCTTATTTTAGGGCTTATTAGATTTACATAGCTTATATTTAGGATTCCCCTAGCCTATTTATCTGTTCCCCATAAGTTTTAGCTTATCTTGTTAGCTTAAATCCAATAAGAAAGAAAAATAAGCTCATAAGCTTATTAAGCTTCTGCAGCCCAAAAAGCTCACTTTTTTTAGCTTATTCAGTTAGATTGAGGCTAAGTGCTTTTTATGAAAATTGCTCCCCTCAAGCCCCTTAACAACTTTGCTTCTTTGGCTTTTTGATAATAAGCACTTAGGACCTAAATTGCAATCGGGGTCCACCTCAGGGATTGTTTGTGTAATTTCTTCTTTTATAGTTATAATTGTTAGTCCCTGTGGTTAGTTAGCCTGTTACTTCATTAGTCCTTTCAGTCCTTTCACTGTTAGTCCCTTAGGTTAACCACAGTTAGTTTATTTAATTTAATTAATATAATTTAGGTTAAAATCTAATTAGTTTAATTACTTTTAATTCAAACAGTAACTTTTGGGCATTTTTACATTTTTAGTTTTGTTAACTTTTTCTTTATTTAATCTGATTTTTTTTAGAATTTTTAGACTTTTATTTTTTTATTTTCTTTGTTTTAATTAGTATTTAATATTTAAAAAATCATAAAAAATACAAAAATTAACAGTGTTGACGTTTTAAGCATCATTTTCAGGTGAGCATGATGGAAATAAGATTGAAAGAAGTGGCTAGTAAGAGACCATAGGATGTTATGAAGATTTCTGTTTTTATTGTCTTGAATTTTGCATTGTTTGAATTTGAATAATTGTTGCATGTCTTTCTATTGGCGAGAACTTTCGTTTCATCGATAAAGACGCCTTTTGGATTTTTGGTTAGGTTTTGGGTATTGTTATGACACTATGTGTCTTTGCTTTACTTTAGCTTTCATTTTAGTATTCTCTATAGAGACACCGTGTGTTGTGATGATATCCATTCTTGTTTACGCCTCGCGTTTCCGCCTTGGCGGGGTGTGACACCGGTACCTCCGTCATGATATCTTTACTTTGAAAATGAGAATACATTTTATTTAGATTGCTTTGTATGATGATCATTCGGTAGGTTTTTCAATTTTAACATTATTTAATTGTATATATGGTTTAGTAATTGTTTGCTTAAAAATTACTTTCGAAATCTTTTAAAGATATTTGGAAAGAATGTCTAAGATGTTTTATATGTATTATAGATTAGCGAGTTTATAAAAAATTAAGAATTTATTTTAAATTATACATTTTTATGAAAAACCGTATATAATACAGTAAAAAAGTTTGAGGTTTGTTTAAAGGTTATGTTTGGCAACCGCTCAGAGGTGACCTAGTGGTAAAAGCACATGCAAGTATCATATTAAAAGGTGTGAGGTCTCAAGTTCGATTCCATCTACGTGCAAACAACTCTGAAGTTGTCACGTCAACCTCCTGAAAAGGAGCCTTTACCTAGTTTGAGTCTATGTGACGGTGGGTTCAAACCCCGTGGATTTGTCAGCCTAAAGAGCGAAAACCATACTTACAAAAAAAGAAAAAAAACAGTTGTATGCAGTAAGCTGTAAACTGCAAAGTTGTTAACATGAGTCAGAAGCTGTATCTTTTTATAATAAAAGTGTTTTATAAATCAGCTTTTGATAACCACTCAAGATTAGCCTAGTGACAAAGAGAGTTGTGGTTATCACTCTCAAATGTGTGACAACTTCGATTCTTGCTAGTTGCAAACAACCTTAAAGTGGCCATATCTTGAAAAGAGAGGGCTTCACATGATTTGAGTCTGTGTGACGATGGGTTCAAACCCGTGAATTAGTCGACCAAAAGTTCAGAAACCATGATTATAAAAAAATTAGCTTTTTGATAAGTGAAAACAAACTAAATAAAAATAAAAACAAAAGCTAAAAAATAACTTATTATTATACATGTGATACAGTGGATTAAATTGTGAACCTGAGGGAGGAGTATGGTAACGAGCATAGCTCGCCAAATCCCACATGGCTCGCCAAATTTGCTCGCCACCACACCAAACACACTCGCCACTTCAAATTTTGTGGTATCTCGTCACTTAGACGAATCAAATAACGACAAACGATTTTTTTTTGTTTTCTTTCTTTTTTCTTATTTTTGGCCAGTGATTTGTGTTTGTGTGGGTGTTTTTTTCTTATTTTCTTATGTTTGTGTTTGTGTAGGTGGGTGTTGCAGGTTTTTATGCTATGAAGAAGAAGATCATTTTCTTTTGTTATTTTTTACAAAGAGGTAGGCGTGTTATAGGAAATAGTGGTTTTTTTGGGCTGATTTTTTTTGTGTTGGGCTGAATTCTTATTTTTTTTTTTTGTTGGGCAATTGGAGTGTTTTTCTTTTAATTTGTTTGGGCTGAACTTTTTATCTAAAAGTTTTATATACAGCTCTAATACGTAGCATATGTTTTTTTCTGATCTTTTTATATAATTTTGTGATTTTTGTTAAATATGTTATTTGTATTTTTGTGTAAATAAATAAATTTGATTTGTGTGAAAAAAATGGAAAAGTAAATAAAATGGTGAGTGGTGGGACCAAAGTGAGGAAATAAGGGTGTGGTATGAGTGAAGGAGTATTTTTAGGTGAGAGTGAGATGCTGATGTGGCGGGCAATGAGGCCCAAGTGAGGAGATATATCTCCCCACCACACTCCTCCCTCTTAGAAATTACACTCGAGAAATATGCACGATGATATATAGACTAAACCAAACACAAGCCAAAATCAAACTAAAACAACACTCGAAAATAGTTTTATATTTTCAGAAAACAAAAATTGGAAATTGAAAAGAGTCATTAAGCACTTGAATAAAACAATAACCTTTTTTCATGCAAATAATACACTACACCACAACTTAAAGGACCCAATTTGTAACTTTTAATCTCAAATTCATTAGTACGACAGCGTTTTGTAATCTCCATTGCATAAATAACGTTTCGCGGCGATTATCATACACAAACACATTAAAATCATTCCTTCACAAAAAACCCTTATTCCCGTTGCTTTAATCTTTTAAAAAAAACCTTCAAAATCCAAATTTCACAACCAAAATCGTGAAATCTTATCAATGAAACGATCAAATCCACTCCATAATTTCAGTTTACCACTATCATGGGGTAAACATAAGCTTTTCGAATGTAGGAACGTTTATGAAAACGAATCTGATGGCGCAGATGAGTTTAATGAAACCCCTTTAGCCAAAAACTGCGATAAGCGTTTAGGAAAACAATCTAGTGATGACCCACGTAAGAATTTGTGGGTTAAGCCTAATGCATCGTGTAGAAAAGATGTTGTGTCGGATGGTGAAGATGAGATATGGGTTACTCGAGAGAAGCTAATGGGTGAGTATAAGTCGGAGATTGGTAAGTGTAGGTTCCCGGTTAATACTTCACTTCATAAATCACAACACGATTCAATCACGAAACTAGAAAAGAGAAAGAGATGTAGAGAGAGAGATGAGAGAGAGAATAAGAAAAAGAATTTTAGATATTGAAAAATAATAAAAAC
>BQNB010197685.1:0-11194 GCA_026074375.1 Tanacetum coccineum | reverse complement strand
CTTAACAAGCCTACGAACTTTGCACTCTAATCTAGGAGCCATGAAACCCTCAGGTTGGTTCATGTATAGTACTTTTTTTCTAAATCTTTGTTTATAAATGTCATTTTCACATCCATTTAATGAACTTCCAATTTTCTTAATGCGGAAATAGCAAGTATCATCCTAATCGAGGTTATTCGCGTAACAGGCCAATAAGTATCAAAGTAACCTAGACCTTCGCGTTGTCTAAATCCTTTGATTACCAATCTTGCTTTGTACTTGTCAATGGTGCCATCGGCTTTCATCTTATTCTTAAAGATCCATTTATAGCCTAGTGATTTACAACCCGAAAGTAAATCCATGAGCTCCCAAGTATGATTTTGTAAAATAGAATCTATTTCACTTTAAATGGCTTCTTTCCATTTAGCCATCCCGAGAAAGTTATCGCTTCTCGATAAGAAGTAGGTTTGTTTTCTACCATAAAAGAAAAAAAACTAGGTCCAAACAATTTCTTGATTCTTGCCCTTTTGCTTCTTCTTGGTTCAACCTCTTCTTCCTTGGGTTGATCTTGTCTCTCATCTTGGAGATCATTATCATCTCGTTGTCTCTAATCTTGGACAACTTCGTCATTAATTCTAGATGATCTTCCAATTTCCTTCGTTAACATGGAAATATGCTTTCAAAGAAGGAAGCACTTCTTTATTTCATTATCGTATCCTTATGTAGATCAACATACATAAAGAAACCATAAGCACTACTATTATGAGCATATACTAAGAATATGCAATTCACGGTTTCAGGTTAAATCTTTTGAACCTTGGGGTTCAATCTTTTGAACCTTGGGGTTCAATACAGATATCTTGGCTAGATATCCCCCCACATTTGTAAATACTTATAAGATAGTCTTCTTCCCATCTATAGTTCATAAGAACTATCTTATTTTATTTACAAGGGATCTTATCTAAAAGATAAGTAGCTGATATAATCGCTTTCCTCCACATGCCATGGCTTAAAACCAGGGACTTACGACCTTGGCTTTACCATATTCTTCTAAGGACCAAATTCTTTTCTATATCGAGAGCAATATATTTGTGTCTTATTTTAAGTTTAACATAAATTTAGAAATGGAGACACAAATTCACCTCCGATATGACTTGAACCACCTTGTATCCGATAATAAGTTGATTCTCAACTTATTTATATAGAACAATCTTGTCTATATCCTTACTCTCAAGTAAGTGTACATAGCAATATTTTGTACTACCATCAGCAAATATGATGAAGTACTCGCTATTCGCTACCTTAGTAGGTATCAATTCCAATTCACATAAAACCATGTGAATCCTATCAAGGGTTCGGTTATTTCGTTCTTTGGAGTCACTTGAACTTTTCTCAAGTTCAGCTTTTAACAATTCATTTTTCTGTTTTTCAACAGAAATCAACACACAATTTTGAATTTCACTTCTCAAGGATACTTCTAAAAGTCAATCAATCTCATTTTGAAAAATATTTTCTTTTGAAGAATTTCCATTTACTTTCTGTCCCATTGATTCAAAAATATTTAACATTTCCTGTACTTCTTCAATGAGTTCTTCTTTAAGTTCTTTCAAATTCTTTGACAAAGAAGCAGACATCAGAATTACATCAGTTTTATAAAACTCTCTTAACGAATTTTGACTGTCAGACATCCATCTTTGTTGTCGGTCTTCTAAAAGAGTTTTATCAATCCTTGTTCATAAACCGTTAATTGCAACACCCATTTTGTCAAACATTTTTAACAATTTACTCTCTTTTGGAATTTTTGGAATTGGCAAATCTGATGTGACTTCTTTTGATTCAGAACCATTATTAGAGGTAGAAGGAATTGAAAAATATGTTTGTTCAACAGAAAATTTTTGTTGAGGAACAAATGTTTCATAAAGTGCATTTAATTTTCCATAGTTAAGTTGAACCATTTTGTTTCTCATTTTCAATCGACTTTCTTCCGCATCCTCTAAAGTTTCCTCTGAATCAGGTGAATCTATGTTTAATTTAGCACTATGAAGCATTTCACCATCATACATTTTTGGTTGTGCTGCAATGGCCTTCTTGAGACGTTCAGGATTCTTGTAACCCAACCCAGCTTTAAGAAAAGGATCATAAACTTTATTTGGTTTCTTTCCAAGCATGTGAATTGTTTGAATCGATTGACCCATTTTATAAACAATTCGATCATGAGAACTCAGTTTCTCTTCGAGATCAACAATATCTTCAAGATACTGATTTTCTCGTTCTTTAAAAGCCTTTTTAGCTGAGTTTCATGTTGAATTATTATCTTTTCATTTTCTATTTTGAAGAAATCACTTTGAATTTTATCTTTTTCTTTCAAAATTCTCTCAATGGTGCTTCACATGTTTCTTTATATTTTGAACATTGAATTGTTTTTTACTCAAACATTTTGACCCGATCTTTACACGTCTCAAGCTCCTTTTGTAGCAACATTTTTTGCTTTTTAAGCTCATTGTTTAATCGTTTATTATTTTCAGCTTCTTTTTGAACATTATATGCTAGCATTTGAATTTTATGATATTCATCATGAGCATTTGAATCATGATCAGATGTGCCACCATTATTTTCCACATAAGGATCATCAAATATGATATTAGAATCAATTTGATCATCATTAGATGTTTGAATAATCGTTTTACGTTTCACGTGACTCACTTGTTCATGAACCTTGGATGAAGCATTTACCTCACTGATAGCCTTTGCATCATATGATGGCACAGTCTCAGATAGTCATTGGCTGGTTAAATTCGTGCCATCATGATTACCGCAGTTGTTAGCTCTTCCAATGCTTCATCTCCGAATAAGCATGAAATCATTCTCTTCGTCATTGAGGTTGCTTTCGGCTTCATCTTTCATGGCTAATAACATTTGTTCTCTAAAATACTTTGCATCACAAACTCTTGGTTTTGAACAATCACGAGCATAATGGCCTTTTTTATTGCAGTTATAACACTAAACATTTGCCTTTCCCTGATTTGACTTAGTTCGTGGAACACGCTGAACAATCTGATTACTGTCATTATTCTGAGTTGATCCACTTCCTACATTAAATGCTTGATTCTTGTTTTGTCTTCCTGCATTCATGTTATCATTTCCACCAAATCCTACATTCTTGGTTTGTATGTCAACTCTACCATCCTGAATCACAGCTTGATTTCGTGTGTTTGATGAAGTACGAAGACGATTATTTGTAGGTGTAGAGAACTTCTAGGTGATTGCTCGAGCCAGTAACATCATTGTAGTTGTAAGATTGTCTTCTTGAGAATCCCCTTGTAACTCCCCTTGATAATCTTCTTCATAATCAACAACAGATGACGGATGTGTGACATAATATGGTTGTGGTGACTGTGAATAAGAAGGATTTGCATGAGACTGCGATGAAGAAGCGTTTGTATGAGCGATTAGGGCTAATAGATTATGATTCTTGGTAGCTCTCTTTGCTTTGGATGCTTAAAGATGTGGTTTGAATTGTACTAAGGAATCGTACAATTGATCATATGAAATTGTTTCTCCTGTTTGGTTATGACGAATTATGGTAACATATTTGCTCCACTCGGGTATCAAGAAATTGAGAAACTTGGTGTTGATTGACACTAAAATAGGACGAACATTGTTATGATCCATAATATTCACAATAGTTGTCAATCGTTCGTACATAAATTCTAACGATTCTCCATCCTTTGCTGCAAATTTGTCAAACTCATCCATAAATCGTGAGTGTCATACGTGATTAGTAACATCAGAACCAAACATCAATCTTCTAATTCATTCCCACATTTCCTTAGCATTCTTACAAGTGTCCACTGAATTATAGATGTCATTTGGTATTGCTTGAAGAAGATTATTCATGACTTTCACATCAGCTATGTATTTCTTCTTGTTTGACTCAGTCATTTTGGATAGTGGTTCAATTATCTTCACCTGACTATCATCTGGATTAGTGATCAGTGGCCTCTCACAAGGTCCTTTCTTAATTGAACGCCACATTCGTTCTCCATCCTCGAGCTTATTATCCAGAAATCTTCTGAACCTACTCTCCCATAGAATATAATTCCCTTTCTTAAGCATTGGAGGTCTATCATTAGCTCCTGAGTTAGTTAAAGTTTGTTGATTTGAAGTAGACATGTTGTGTCGATTGATTACAATGCAAACTTGGATCCTTTTATAGATGAAGTCTTGTAATCGTGAAATCAACAAGAAATGACAATTGTGTCTTGTATAACAATACTTTTGAATGAAGTAACTTTGAAGAAACTAAACCTTGATTCGTTATGAAGTCTAAGTAACAATAGGCTTGGATACGAAAGCTCAATTTTCAAAAATTAGAAGATATGAAACCTCTTAAACTGTGTTACGAAACCCAAATTATGAGATACGAAACCTATGAAGCAGTGTTTTACAAAAATCCCCAACGCTCTCGACTAATATGACTGTGTTAGAAACTTGTGAAAAATATACGAACCCCCTATATGTGTGTTACGAAACCTCTTTCAATGAGATACGAAACCTTCCAATATGAAAACTGAATTAAGAAACCTCTGAAAGCCATGTTACGAAATCTCTTACGAAACCAAGTCTTACGAAACCTCAATGATATAAAACTGTTTGAAACTGTAATACGAAACCTCTGGAATGAAACCTTGGAAATACGAAACCTCTGAAATACGAAAACTTCATATACGAAACTAGTCTAAACTGTGTTACGAAACCTCTCGTACGAAACCTGTGTTATGAAAGCTTGACAAACAAAACCAAAACCAATCTCTTGATATGAAACCTTCAGTTACAAAACCACGGATATATGAAATCTTCCACAATCTATAACCAAACAGTTACCAAAAGCTCCAATTTACGACACCTACTTTCGTAAATTCCAAATTTTCCCTTACTTCGGTAAATCTGAAGAAACCTTATATTTTCGTAAATTCTTAGCTACGAAACTAATAAGAAACCTAACAATTTGATTTTTAAGTTGTTTAAAGTGATAAAATCAATGTTATCTTTTCAAATTGACTAAGTTCTATGTTCCGAAAGCAATTAACAGTTTTACGAAAGCTAGACTAGTTTATGAAAGCTAAGAAACACTTACGTATGGCAGTTACCGCAAGCTAAACTTATGATATGAAAGCTCAAAATTGAAATACGAAAGCAATTTCCCGCCTAAAAACAGTTACCGAAACCTATTTCCTGACTTACGAAAGCTATCAAATCCATATTTTTCGATAAACTCAAATCTAATCAAGTATTTTTCGTAAAGATGCTTAAAGGCCCGGCAGACCCTAAGTGATTTAGAAAGATTCTTCTTTATCGATGGTGATCGGTCATGGTATCCATAGCTTTGCTTATTTTTTGGCCAAATACTGATTTCGTTTTGCTTCTCCCGGTCGTCGAGCCTGATCAACTCGAATAGTTATTAAACCTACAAAATGATAGTTACAAAAGTTATATTTAGCGTTTTAAGATCAAAAATTATCAAATTGTAAATCTAACACTTAGCATTCTACGAAACCTACTAATTCGTCGATACGAAAGCTTCTTGATCAAAACTTGGTACGGTTAAGCTCGATTGGATCCACGAAACACACACTAGATCTCTCCTGGCGATATATACCACTTGTTATATGTCATGTTTGCATCATAGATATCATACGAAAGTTATAGGTTTGTCTCTCAAGTTTGGTAATGTTGAACCAATAGAATAAAAATAAAAATAATAGTGGGGACACTTTTAAATAAAATATAAAAACAATTAATTTCCTCCCTCTCACAACATGTTAACATGAGAGAACTTGAGATAAATGAACATGAGATGATCTCATTCCGGGTATTTTTTATCATTTTCAAAGTTTTCATTTCAAAAAGGGAAAATAGAAATGAGAGGAAGAAGTGAAGTTACAAATGTAAAGACTTGTATAAATACCCCTCCTAGATGGGTATTTATACTTATTGTTGCTCTTAGTCTATTTTCCTAACTCTAGTCAAACATTGGGCAATTTTACTTAACTTTGACCAAGATAGACTTTATTACATTATAATCACTAATAAAACTATAAACTAATCAAAACTATACAAAGACCAATTCGTTTAATAATAAACACTTTTCTTCAACCTAACAGGTATCCGTGACCATCTGGCTTAGTCTACATTTGCATTCACCAATGTAGGTTTGTTAGACTGCTCGCAATAGAGCATCTTTTGACGAGTCATCTGCCTATGTGGCATTATCAGACACGTCCCCCTATTGTAGTTTGGACCATTAGACGCGTCCGACAAGGGAAATTTAGTTAAATCAGTCAGCAAAGCTACCCGATTAAGGAGAAGCTTTGTGTGTGTGAGGTGTTAAATTAAATGATTTTTTAGGGTATTTTTTGGTGGTGTTGTCGGTCTCCTTATTACACCAAGTTGATCACATGTCGGTATTAGGAGAAAAAAAGGCTGATGTGGCACGGTCGCCTGGGCTTCCTATTGTGCTTAACCTTAGATCATTGCACGGATAGACGGATTAAGTAGAGGAAGATCAGTGATATTATTCAATCCAAAGATGAACCAAACTCCGTATTAATCATATCTATGGTTGATGCATGCGTAGTTTCGTATAATAAACCTATTTTTTGAATTTATATAACACCTCATGTTTTAGGTCATTATACGACATTATGTAATTCACAATTTATTTTTAGGGTTTTATGCGTTTGCTCTTAAATCGTAATCGTTAAACTAAATCGCGTAAACTAAAAATGATCATTCAATGTAAACGGGCATTAAACGATTAAACGTTTACATCAAGCAAGTGTTAAATGATTATTATGAGGATAATTATCAACTTTGTTCATCTTATTTTTATTGGTTACGTAAAATGCTTACGTTTCGCGATAAAATGCGTTTCGGCATTCCCGGAAGCACCAAAACCTAACTACGCTTAAACGAATACCCACGATTATACCCAATACACAAAATAATCAATATAACATCACATATATGAGTATGTGGCCGAAATTTAGGAGATAAGACCAAGTATTATCTTGTTTGCAAGACACTTGCCCTAAATATCTAGATATTACAAATATCAAGGGAACCATGTCTTACACCTTCACATGCACTTGACCAATTGCCCTAGGAACCTTCCTTGAGGCCTTCCTTGAGTCCTTGGCTTAGTCTTTCATTATATAAGCTAGCAAGTAACACATAGATGTTCATTTACAAAGTATAAACAAGAAAAATCTCTCCCTTTCTCTCTTACAAAGCCCACGGCATCAAACCACCATAATACTCAATCCATAGCTTGATTTTATATCATCATACAAGCATACACACATCATTATATGGGTCCATTATAAGAAGAATTGAAGGGTTTGTTAATCTTTGAAAAGGTTTTATCAAGAGATATTGAAAGATTAGGGTTTGGTGGAAATTAGGTTTTTCAACCTTATATTTTCAACAAAGGTTTGTTAATCACAATGGGTGTGATGTTATTCTTTTTCTCTTACTCGTTCCACACAAGATTATTTTAAAAGTTTCATTTCATTAACTAATATTATATTGTTCATATGCTCTATTTAGCTAAATCACCATTTAGGATACTTTTGAATATGTGAAAGGGATTTTTACTTATGATTAATGTTTTGTGAACTTATTTACATGTTATATGGATGCTATTATGATGTTAAAATGGAATTATAACTCTTGTACACACTTGGTTAAGTATAAAAATGAATATGTACAAATTAGGGTTTCTTTTATAAAGTTGTGATTAAAAGTGAGGTTGAGGACTTGTTGTCTTGAACCATGGATAAAATATGAACTAATGGACTTTATATATGTAATACATAAGATATAAATGTTGTAAAGTAGTTGTAATAAGGTGTTGAAGCTTAATGGTACAAAAATCAAGCTTAAAACATGCCGTAATCACAAAACTTCAAACTTTTTGTTTTGGTTCGAATTTGGAAGCAGCCATATTAGGTTTTATAAAGATAGTACATCTCATAAGGATTCCAAAATGATAAGAAAACGGAAAAACAGATTAAATAACGAAGCGCTACACTAGTTTACGAGTTTACGAAGCTAAATACTTTATAAACAAATTTTATAAAATAATATTATGACAGTAACTTATACTTGTAAACCATCAATAATATGATAAAACTTTCAATTACGAGAACGTGTTCGAAAGAATCGCTAAAAACGGAGCTATAACGAATAAGATACGACTAAAACGGGTTTTACGTTAATTAAAAGTATAAAAACAATTTTATAGCTGTTATGAACAGTAAAAACCACTATTCATCACAGAATCTAAAATCCTAAAATGTGATTTTATGATCACTAGTCTTAATACGAAAGGTTGGTGGGAGTATAAGAAACGCTTAGAAACAGACTCTTAAAACGACAAAGTTATGTCATTTTTGCTAATGGCGTTACTTATAAACGTTTTTCCTTCTATTAAACGATTTCACTTAACGAATAGATGGTGATATTGCTATATATATATATATATATATATATATATATATATATATATATATATACATATATATATATATATATATATATATATAATATATGTTATTAGTTATCAAAGTGCTATATTACTAGGGAATTTCATAATGAGGCTTCTTCGGATGGCGTATTGACGAGTTATTGGATTTACGATTTAAAGTGTCCTAACTCCTCGTACGTCATGTCATGACCTCTTAATTATGATAGCCCGAACGATAGTACGATGATAACTATATAGGATTATATATGGTTGTTGTTAGACAACGTACTTGAATACTGATTCGACCTATATTAACTAGGTTGCATTCGGGCGTTAGCGTGATGCGTTTTTATTTGGGATATTTTATTATCAATTTACTCACTCAAGGTGAGTTCATAGCCCCATGTTTTACAATTATTTTACAAGTTTTGGGGTGTAGGAAACATTGCATGTTATTTTACAAATTGGACGCAAGTTTACATTTTTATCCATGAGTACGTTTGCTCTAAGTAGCGATAACCCACTATGCCCATGAATCATGAACTGTCAATTACTGGAATGTGAGCGCGAATGATTATAGATAGATCTATTTGGGATTGACCTCCCCGTTCGGGTGACTAGCTATCACTGGAAACGAACGTATATCATGTCGGATTTTGGATGTTACGGGTTGAACATCATCACGGGCAATGTAGGCAATATTTATATATTGTATTTCATGTAATGTCGTGCTTCGGGTGTCATGAAGCTTAGGAAAAACGTAATTACATTTTTGTGATGTCTGCATCTGTTGGCATTTTATCAGGGGAAAGTCTTGGGTCAGCATATACATTTACATAAAACCTATGAAATTCACAACTTTATGTTGATGTTTTAAATGCAAATGTTTTTTAAGGAGATCATTAAGCACGAGTGCGAAGGATTCATTGGTGGTATATATTTGTTAGTCATTGCTTTAAAGATTAGTCGCATTACGTTTTGCTATATTCTGTTATGGGCCTGGAAATCTTTGTAATAATAACAAGTAACAAGTTAAAAGCTTTGGGCTTTTGTAACACATACTTTATTAAATCCATGTATCAATTTTACTGAAAATACTTTTTTGGTCGTTCTTATATTATCTTGTGTTATTGATCTGAGAAGTAACACGCCCCGGACCCTTATTCCGCTGCGACCCAATTTGGGGGTGTTACAGATTGGTATCAAGAGCCAAGGTTATAGAGAACCAGGTCAAATATTTTTGCTGGACTATAACCGTTTTCAAACATTGCATTCATACAAAGGACGTTTTCACGGGACATACATAGCATAATTGTGCATTAGTCGCGTTAGGGCTAGATGGCTTGCTTGATTATATTCATGATTGATATACATGTTATGATATAAATGTATATTACTATAAGAGTCTTATATTAAATACTAATATAAGTTATGTTGGAGTTTCAGATACGGTTATGTCAGATTCAGAAGATTCCACGGTCACCTACACGGCAGTGTCCAGTCCATTTAAGGATGGGTCAGACATTGGTTCACCAGGAGTCGATGGACCACCCATTATGCTAGAGGACCCATATGCTTACATAATGGTTGCTTATCAGGTTCTACCATCGCCTGACTATATACATGGCCCCGAGGTTCCACCATCGTCTGACTACATACCTGGCCCCGAGGAGCCGCAGTCACCTCCCCTACTGGACTTTGTTCCTAAGCTGATGTACCCTGAGTACATACCACAAGAGGATGAGATACTCCTGCCGAGGAGCAGCCACTACCTGCTGCTGCCTCACCCATTGCAGATTCACCAGGATATGTTCCTGAGTCTGATCCGGAGGAGGACGATGAGGATCCCGAGGAGGATCCAGCTGACTACCCTGCTGATAGGGATGATGATGATGATGATGAGGACGAGGATGAGGATAAGGAAGAGGAGGAGGAGCACCCAGCTTCGGCCGACTCTGTCCCACTTGTACACCGTATGACCGCCAGGATATCAATCCGGGATGAGCCATCCATATCACTTCCTCCTAGGGAAGAGGTCGAGAGTCTTCTTGCCTTAACCACCCCACCACCATCACCACTTACTCCACTATCATCTCCATTACCACAGATTCCATCACCACCATTACCTATACCATCACCACCACCCAATAGCCCTACTCATATTGAGATTCCTAAGAGTTGTTTACCGCTTCGGAAGAGGGTACGTTTTTCTTCTCCCACCCCTAGTCATGAGGTCGGGGAGAGTTCAGCAGCCGGTGCTGCTAGGC
Source organism: Tanacetum coccineum (assembly GCA_026074375.1). NCBI lineage: Eukaryota > Viridiplantae > Streptophyta > Magnoliopsida > Asterales > Asteraceae > Tanacetum > Tanacetum coccineum. The sequence goes on along the minus strand of BQNB010197685.1, from coordinate 421 downwards.
AGGATAGACCTGCCATAGCGAGGGACGACCCTTATTCCATAGCGAGGGAGGACCTTTATGGATTTGTCGATATGGTTGATATCCCTCCTAGATGTTCGACGTCTAAGGAGTTAGACTATGACATTACGGATACATGGGATGATTTGGTAGGAGCCATCGATGAGATTGCACCGACCACCGTAGAGGGGGTCAATCAGAGGGTTACCGATCTTGCTACCATTATTGAGGAGGAGACTACCAGCATGTATAGTATTATGGAGGATGCTCAAGATGATCGGTCTCAACTGAGAGGCCGAGTCAACTTGTTGTATAGAGATAGGCCTGTTCATCGTCGTTTAGCGGTAATGATAGAGAGAAAGGCTAAGATGGCTCGTGAGGCTTGGGGACTATCCATGGATGCTAGCGACTATGCACGTTCAGA